>CAADRB010000009.1:3332245-3347468 GCA_900708905.1 Hymenolepis diminuta
AAAGGAAATACCATTAACAGTGAATATTATATAGCGTTATTGGAGCGTTTGAAGATCGAAATTGCAAAGAAACGACCGCATATGTCAAAGAAAAAAATTTTGTTTCATCAAGACAACGCACCGTGTGACAAGTCAATCAAAACAATGGCAAAACTACATGAATTGAATTTCGAATTGCTCCCACATCCACCGTATTCGCCAGATTTGGCTCCCAGCAACTACTGGCTGTTCGCAGACCTGAAAAAATGCTCGCCGGTARGAAATTTCGCACGAATGAAGAGGTTATCGCTGAAACTGAGGCCTATTTTAAGGCAAAAGATAAATCGTTCTACAAAAGTGGTATTGAAATGTTAGAGCGGCGCTGGAATGATTGCGTTGCTCTTGATAGAGATTACGTTGATGAATAAAGCTAATTTTGAACCAAAAACTGTGTTTTCTTTGTCAGGCCCGGGACTTTTTACCCCATGTGTTAATATGGACTCCCAATTATTTGAATTACATTTCTGACTCCGAAAGCCTGTTTCATATAATGTATACAATAAAAACGGTTCCTTCTTTTAGTTTGTATTTCAGTATCTTTACACTATATTGGGAATCAAAATGGCCATTCCAATGCCAGTACATCGGTAAATTGGCATCAATAACCTGTCAGACCTTAAATCCCTCCAGAGGTCACCGATATACATAACTTCTCAAGGCAATTGTTGGACTCTCATGATCTATCTTTCTTACCCAATAACATACAACCATATCGATATGTTGTATCTTTTACTTTATGGTATATGGAAACCATTTATCTTCCTTCTCAGAATTGTCTTTCTCGAGAAGCGGAGAATGAGGGAGCAGCGGTGCCCACCACTGTGGATGCGAACAAACGGCAGCGAATGCGACGCGGTGGCACTCTGATGGCCGCAGTATTTTCTGGTGATGCTTCCGCACCAGACTCCGACCTGCGCACCTCTCTTCAACTCAACCAAAAACTGCAGTCGGTGCTTGAAGACACTCTTTATAAGAATCTTACTCTTAAGGTAAACTTGGATCATTTATTATTCATCGTAAATGCAAAAATGGAAAGGCAAGAACAAACAGAAATATGAAAGCTTTTAGGGCTAGGTTGAACCGTGAGTTCGTATTTCCAGTCGCGTTCAATGATTATCAGTTAGAGGTTAGGTTTAGTGTTTGATCATCTCTTCTCTGCACCATTCAGAGACTTTATAAGACTAGTCGTTTGTTGACCTTTTCCTTTAACTCCTATTGGACTTTGTTCAGATGCCCTCGCACAATGAAAACCTGTACATTTCTTGGCCCTGCCATGAGTATCAAATAAAGAACGGGTATCAGATAACGAGAGAAATCAGTAAACACAGGATGACGTGGTTAAGATCACTATAGCCTCTTAGCTAACAAGGGCTTTATGTAATAAAGTATCTGCCATCCCACCTCTAGATCCATCACATAATCATGAAGTTCGACCTTGGACTTTTCCGCGATAGATAACAGCGTTTACCACAGGTCGTAAATGTGCCAAAATAAACCATCATAATAAGTGTATACTTTCCAATGAAATTACCGCAAACATTTCCATCCCTTCACCCCTTAAGACAATTTCATTGAATCCAGTTAACAATTTTTTCCCATATTTGGTCATAATCGCGTGAGTTACTTTATAAATGAATCAGAGAAATAAAAAAAAAGATCATAAGTCGTGTGTCCTGTTAAATAAGTTATCAAACTGAACCCCAAGAAATACTATCTTCATTACAATCAACACAGATCATCAACAGGTCAATCAAAAATGAATACAATCGGAAACAAACTCGTCTTTTAGTTGATTTAAGGCTTAAAAGTCATGGTTTACACCACTTCTACATTATTGGACTGGATCAAGACGCCACGCGAGTTGTTCAGAAGCCAGATTTAATTGACTAACACCTAGGAGAATACGTGCCTTCCAATTTTCATTTAATCTAGATTACTTATTGAGTCAAGTCAGGGTTGACGACTGTTCACCGGCGTCTTTGTATAATAAATAAACACTTTTCTATCTCTCCCTTACTTTACTTTGCAACAGGAAAACGTCGACACCTTAGCAGACGAGGTCGCCCAACTAAAACGAGCCAACTCAGAACTAAAAATTTTCGTTTCTTCTCAATGTTTGGAAGAAAACACTCCTCAAGAATGCTGCCTACTCCGCTCCCCTCCCCCCTAAAAAAATAATTCTGTGATAGAACTCCAGCATTCATATCAGCAAATGTTTACTCCGCACTCCAATATTGATCTCATTATGTATTTGTGATGTAATTTGTCTTTTCTCTCCCTGCCTTTTTTTCTGCTTATCACTTTATTAATAAACACTACGTGTCCTTGTGGAAACTTCCCTTTTTTCTCAATCAACTCAATGGCTAAATAATACAAATATCTATTAATGAAAACTAAGGTATACATCAAGGATGGAAGACAGGTTAACTTCCAATTTCAACATACAAACTTGGTAATGTTCCAGACTTAATTCCATTTTCAGCTTATTCCAGGTAACAGGAGCGCGGAATTCCGAGAGACCGTATTCTGTGCAAGTTGTGGGGACATTTGGACGCTGCAAATACGAGGAGTGCATTCAATGAGAGAATAAGATTGGGTTTCATTTGCTGATAATATATACAAAGTGGACCGGTTAGTGTTGCATTTCATGTGGTGAGGAAACATGAAGATAGGAATTGAGAGACAGGGGTCCGGAATGTCGCAGTTCAAGGAAGTGAAAGACCTACGAGAACCCATTCGATGATACAACAAAGATGCCGAGCACGAAATTGTGAGAAGTGCAGTTGCTGCGAGCGCCATTGACTGAAATAGGAAAAGGCACCCTTAGTTTGATTTCTACCAAATGCAAGTCAAGCACCGATTTAACACTTCTGGCCATTTTTAAGTATTTAAAATCGCAGTACATATAGACTAGTAAAAAAAGAAAACCTCAACTTAAAGCACCTAATCATTCTGCATTAACGAATATGAACTAGGTGCTCGTTATAATGTATGGTTCAGCCCAGTGTTATGAAGTATGCTATAACTGCTCAGATCCCAGAGAAGAAAAGACGAACTAGTCTACCAGCCAGATCAGACTTATGGATGTAATTTGGAATCTATATACACATAATTGGGTTTGGGCGGAGGAGACTGAACCACTTATTGATATTTCTTGTCCGACAAGGCAGAACATGGTTAGTCGGACAGTCCGGCCAATCGATGAATGGTGGTTAGTCCCATCATGCCGTAAACTGCCACGGTTATAACGCGGAAGTGGCATAGCTATGACAGGATCGATAATGGACCTCCGATGCAGGGCAGAGTATTGTTTCGTCTCCTTTCCAGTATCACCACCCAATCCGATGTACTTGGATAGTTCCAGATGTATAAATCTGTTGGACATCAAAAGAAATGACCAATTTTCGTTTAAATTAGATTTTCATGCATTCTAGACCATTTTATTTTTACAAGTCAGTTGTCGTGGACACTTACCATTCGGCCATTTAAACAAACGTCATATCTAAGGTTTGGATATAGGATACTTAGATTTCAGCACAAATTTACCGGGGGAATAGGAAAGACATATTGTGAAATTTCATGCTTGAAACCAAGACTTCTGCCTAGCTCCATTGTGGCTCAAGCCTCTTAGTCCTTAAAAAAAAATACTGAGAATGCTCGATTGAAATTTAGCTTTCAAGACAAGTAAGAGAAAATCGGGAATTCCATCATTAGGAAACATAATTTCCATTCATTTACACTTTCTTAATCGCAGTCCAGCCTAAATTCGAACTGCAGAAAAGCGTAAGTTTAAAAGACTGGATGATGGCGTCACTTGCAAAGTGTTACAGAAAACAAGTAGATATAAATTAACGATATTTTTCCTATTATAATCAAGATAGCGGGATGGTGAAGTTTATTTGATTTTTCGGTGTTAATTTGGGAAAACTAAATTTTTTAAATAAAAAAGTTTCTTAATAAATAGCATCCGGGGCGTTTGTTCACACAACAACCTACGAATTAAAACAGCTATTAAGAGAGAAAAAGCTACTGACGAACAAAATGACATATCTGTACAGATTTCTGATTTTATAAACCTCGCATACATGCTATTATCCCAATAGATTTTTAGGAAATATTACGCACCACAGCTGAGGGCAATTTGGCAAAGACACGCTTCCGCCGTTGGCTACTTATAGTTAGTTGATTAGTCTGAAAATTGGAAACGTGACTGACAAATCTTTGTGGTCGACCTTTAGGCCTGTTGCGGGCTTCAATATGAGAGCGCATTGGTGCAATTAATTTCATGTTAACGAAATCAACAAAGTCCGAACTTGATACAAATAAGTCCCAACTGAGAGCTTTGTAGAAATCCAACTCCGCTTTTTTTATATCATCCAACTCGGATTTTAAATTTCCAGCCCAGGTCTGATTTGTCACAGCATCCACTGAATCTGCATCCTGTAGGAATTTCACCGCAGCCAACTATAATAAATATAAAATATTATCTCTTATCGTTTTCATAAATTAGGAATGGGGAAAAAATTATTTTACAGTAGCGAAAACAAGCAGTTCCGTTGCAGTTAATTTGTAATAAATAGACGGCTTTGGGCTGAGATTTCCAAATCTGTTAATTAGTACCAATGCAGTAAAAAGCGTTACATCAGACTTCACATAATAGCTAACGACGATTACAAAAATCGGAGGCAAACCTCTTAAAATCGTAGAGCCATTCACTGTCCACTTTTCCCAGCTGCCGTTGCACGGCTGAATTAACAAAATTAAGCACGATTTCTGGGAATAAAAGGAGAATTATTATTTATACACGGAGTACAAAAATGAAATAGATAGACTTAGTCTTTCTACCTGTCATAAAATTGTCATCCTTTTCTGCGTAATCATAAAACAGTTGCATAACGTCCTCAGGACGCTGCCGATTTAAACTCTCCATCCTCAATTAACTTATCTAACGGACCCAAAAAAGAACTCCGCAGTGTTCATCCAATCAGTGAAAGCGCATGTTAACAAAAATGCAAATATATGCTGTGTTAATTAGAATAAATATAAAATAAATTATAATATGGCACAAATAAATCATTCATTACTATTTTTTAAATGATCGTATATTAAAATGAACTTATTTTAACCTGTTTAAATTTTAATTTTACGAAATACCATTAGAATATATTGAAAATAGTTATAATAAGCCAAGTTAATTGTATATACAATTATTTTGAAAATATCCGTATTTAGTTTGCCAACGCGCAATATATAAGTTGTCATTCTTGCTGCTGGCTTCGTTTGCTGTGCTTTCGTTGTGTCCATTTACGATTGAAATGGTCTTGCGCATATTGTTGCTTCTTATTGTAGTGTCATCCATAGCTGGAGCGTTCAGTGGTAATTTTAAGGATAATCGCATTAACATATTTTAGTTATTCCGCGTTCGAATGTTTCTCTCCCTACCTTTACGTCGAGTATTCAGTATGAAAGTATTCAATTTCAAAAACGCGCAAAGAATGATTCCCTTCATCTTGTTCTTAAATTCACCGTTGCTGATGCACCATCAAAAGATGTGGAAATTTCATTAGCATACAACAACCAGAGTATTTCTGTTGGTAATCCTGATGATCGAGTAGATGTCTACGCAGAGAAGCATCTAAATTCGAGCGGGTTTTTGAGTGATATTATTCTCAATCTAAAGAATTCCGGTAAGGTTGTTTTATCTTGTGGCTATTTTTTTAAAAAAATTTTAGCTGCTAATAGTGGTGTATACACATTAACGCTTGTATCGGATTCTCAAACTGCCTCAGCAGAGGCTGAAGTTGACTGTAAGTTGATAAACCTACTGTCCATTTCTTTTAGTATTTCCTATTATTAATCGTGAATATTTTTTCATCGGTATGCAGCTGCTCCCATTTTACCTGTTTATTCCAAGCCAAAACGAGTTTTGCAGGGTGATCCTTTGCGTATCTCATGCCGTGTGTCTGGCTACCCAATGCCAGTTAATGTTTCTTGGTTCTTTGCTCCAATTCCTGTGGATCTTTCTGACGATAAGACCACAATCTCTGATGCTTCTGGCCTTCTGATGGCAATCGATTCCTCCGACGAGGCATGGAAAGATGCTCTTTTCTCCTCGGAAGAAGGCACGCCAAATGATACTCTTAGATTTGAATCCATTGGCGTTGCTCAAAATGGTCTTTTCGCCTGCAATGTCTCAAACTCTCTTGGCAGTGATTCGACCTTTTTGCTTGTTGGAGTTAAGGGTGAGGCCTTTCTACATACGTCAAATATTGATCTTTTGGTTATATTATTCGTAGTTTTCGTCACTTCGTATTTGCATGAAGACAATAGTACTTTTTCTTTAGATAGGTAAGTTTCATTTATCAAATGTTAGCCTACCAATTAGGTTAGTGGTGCATGAAGATTAGACAAGCAGGGAATAGCAGAAGTCCATCCTTTATCCTATCTGTATTTTAAAACAGTGGCTGAAATGAGATATATAAAGCCAAAGAATTTGGGTCCGTTTTGCACTTCCTAGATGTGGAGTCCTTTAAGACTTCAAGGGTAGCGATCAAGACACTGAAGAAACGAATACGTTTATTTCTGACTAGTAAATTAAGAATTGTTAGTGTTTTGAACTTCGCCATTGAGTATTGCGTTTTATTACATCTAGCGATTGCTATCTGTATACATGTAATTTATAATATTCACTTCAATATTTCAAGTTATAAAGATATAGACAAATGGGATTGATTGTGTTAAGGTTTTATTTTCTAGATTGACATGTATATTATCAGGTATCTTATTGTTTAACCAGGAATTAAATGAAAATATTATTATTTCCCCCTCCTTTCATCCTCTTGCACTTGTTATAGGTCATGATTTGTGCCCAAACTATCACTATAGCTTCGTTTTTAGATGGGAGAAATAGTGCTCTGCTCCAATACAATATTGATAGTGATGGAATTTTATTATTAAACTAGATTTTTTGGAGGATGATTTAAATTTCGTTTCCTCGGACCTTTCCGTGAAAGTCTTTTATTCGAGTTTTCTGATATCAAAATTCAGTTTTCACAATTAATACATGGCTCATATATGATCTGAACACGTAAAGTTAATCATTTAATCACTGCAGACCGTTGGGCAGCTCTGTGGCCATTCGTCGGAATTGTTGTTGAAGTGACTATACTAGTAGCAGCAATTCTTCTCTACGAACGTCACCAAATTCGCAAGAAACCTGCCGCTTCAGAACCCGTTGCCACCACTGAAACCACTTCACCTAATGGCAATGCTGTTGACAAGTAAGTTTCTCCTGATTTTATTCTTGTGATTTGAATGTGTGATCTCATCATTTTGTTGTATATGTGTACGTTCTAGGAACACTAGACCGGATGAAGTTCGTCTGCGTAACACCAGAGCATAGGTGACTTAGCACCGCAATCAATACAATCAACCCTTTAGCCTCTCATCCATTTTCTTTTATTACAATTTCTACTAACTACTCTTTCTTGCTCCTAAACCCCCCTCCTAATGGTCATTTTTGTGACTCGCTCCTACTATACATTTACTTGTTATTCGAAAAACCGTTCTCTCTCCTCAATTACCTTTGTAGGTGTGTAACCACTGCTTCCTCTTGGTAGAATAAGGTTGTGATATCATTTTTTTTCTAGTGAATTGTTGTATGTGAATATATGTGTACTTGGCGGGCCGCAGGAGAGAGACAACTTGAACAAAATAGACTTTGGCGTCGATATTAAACGGTTTCGTCATTCTATCGAATAGGCCGGATATGTGGGTCTTGTATGCGCGTGTGCACTTGTGTTGCCTCGTGTAATCATAAAGTTTGGGTAAATTTAGTTCTATCTGTTGGCTGTAATGATTTCTAATCATTCAACTTCTGAACACTTAATCGTTTGCTCAGCCATTATGAGAATCTAGAACAGCCGAACAGTATTAATTCAATTAATTTTTATTTAAAATTCGTGTCAAAGTACGAGTTGTGTAGGGAGATGTAGAGCTTTCTTCAATAGTAATTTGATCAGGAAAAAGAAAATGCGATTCTAAGATTCCATTATGAAAATCACTGGGTGGGGTTTTACATCAGTTTGAGTCCAATTTTGATGGCGATCATGTGAAAATAGCATCATATGCCGGCTTTTAAGAACGAGCTTCCTTCATAAAATGGATTTATTATACTTCACCTAGAGCGAACTATTAATTTCCGGTATGTTTAGAATGCATGCTAATCGCATCATTCTGATCCCATAAGGGGTGATCCGAGGTGGCGTGACTAACCACGTAATTATATCGATCGTTCAACTAGCTCTGGTGATCCTTGGAGTCTGATTATTAAATATGGACATTATTCAAGCACTGTCTCTTCTTAAAAGAACGCCTTTAGAACGTTAACAAATTAAGAATCCGGATTCCCTGACTTAATCTACATTTCTTGGTCCCCTCCCACCCGTTTCATACCTAAATAGGCTATTTTAATACTCTCTTTGTTCTAATGCTAATCCATGATTGAAATTTGAATTTCTTTCGCGGCGTCATAGTCAGTAATATTGATAACCAGTTCGATTTTCCTGAAGAATGAAAATGTCCAGTTAAACCTGCAAAAGTGTTCTAGCTTTATCTCTATAATAAAGACACAACAAATGGTGAATGTAAGTGGATGAAAGAAGTTCAGTTTTAACTCTGAGAATAATATTCTGTACTTCTGCTATAACCGGTATCGCGTTATTTGAGATAGTGGAAATAAAAATAATAATATCAGCTAAATACGAGATTTTTGCAGTTTCGCAACGATCTGATGTGTTGAGATATAAATGTGTCTGCTATCGGCACTGACTTACTATGAAATCCAAGTGATTTTTCGTATATTTCCCTTGGATCTTTATCTGTTTGCGACCATTGTCGAAGCTAATACTAAGAGAAACAGGATAAATTCAGGTAATATCGTTGAAACCCCAAAACAAACTGACTAAAGACATGAACTACAAAAACGATAGTTATTTAATTTGGGTGTCTGACACAAGAAGATCGATTTCTTTAAGTCGGTTGTTGTTAAAGAAAATTCAGCAATCTTCGTCTGAAGAACATACATAACTATTCAAATCGGCTTAATCTGAATAAATTGTTAGCCGATGAAAGCCATGCAATTAGATTCCATTAAGTCGACTTGTCTAAAAAATAGATCTACGACGTTTGCATAGCACGAGATTGTTTGCCTTAGTACAACGTTAATAAACAAGACGCATGGTTGTATCTGAAGAAATACGGATCAGTTTAAAATTTTTCCCCAATTAACGCTCATACACGTCCTTACAAAGACATCTGTGAAAGAATAAATTAAATCTGGAAGAAATATGTGCTTGAATAAATTAGTTTTTCGTTATCATCCCATCTCTTCAAATGGCACTAAAGCTTATCATCACCAAATCGGGGGATTAATGTTTCAGCATTTTCCTACCGGTACTAATTTCATCGGTGATTTTTCATCAAGTCTTGGATGAGCAGCCGTCCAGAAGTTCACGTGAAAAGCTTTCTCCCTTCCCTTTTCCGTAAGACCTGTCCTTTTCCTTTCTCCTGGTTCGGGGAGTTCGCCTCGTATGCCTGAAACGGAACACCGAATTAACTATTGACTTCTTTAGAAGATCTCCACTCACTTTCGATACTGGCTTCAACTCAGTGATTACCGCATTAACTAGTTCAGGATGCTGCTTCCTCTTCTTCCCCTTCTGCTCGTTTTTTGAAACACGTTCATGGGGATTCTACTAAGAATTTTCATTCCGCTTCATATCCTTTTTCTAGCTGGCCATTTGTTTTGTCACCAGACTGACCGTTGGTTCAGCATTCTGAGTGATGTTCTTCTTTCTGAGTTCTAGTTTCGTTCGGAACATTGTTTCTTTATGCCCTTGTTTGCCCCACGAACTGCGCTTGTGGGATTTATGTAGATAAAATAGGTCAAAATGTAAATACTTACAAAGCCAGCATACACTTATTTTTGCGGAGAGAGGAAACCTTCCGGACACTATTTCACTAGAAATCCGATTCGCAGAAATGTCCTCACCAGATTTCTGCTGATTCAAGCTACCTTCAAACTTGATGTCCAAATTCATACATTTATTAACAATGTCTTTTAATGTGAATCTATTATTTGTTTCGATCATTCTAAGGATTCGACAGACGTTTGACAAAGTTCTGAAAGACCATTCAAAAATAGTAAACTTTTGAAATGACCCTTCTTAATATCAGAAAATTCACAGAGTTTGGGAAGAATATAGTGACAGCAAGCATAGATTATTCAGTCTTCATTATGCTCTTTAGTGAGAGAAAGACATTTGAAACATTTTTGCAGTTTGGAATACTTTGTATCGAAGAGTTCAGAGAGCACTGAGACCTTTTCATCGAATTTTAGATCCAAAATTCTTCCTGGATGGATGACACATCTAAACCTTTTATTTTCACCAAGTCTTAGCTTTCACATCATCTGGGATATTGGCGAGATCGTTTCGGAAAGTATCCTCACACCTTTCAAACCAGTTAGCAAAAGTGTGATCTGCTTCTGGGTCGTAGTGGAATTCATGAATATGTAGAACTAGAGATTCTGGAGATCGTTTGAGCAAGGAAATATTCAATGTTTCTATTTTCTAAATGAAAATAGGAATATTTAGAATATCATTCTTGCAGCGTTATAAGATTTTCCCTCTGTTTCTTCAGCGGTCGTTGGTGACATTCTTGTTGTTTCTTAAAAAAATTCATTTTACTTCAGGGAAAGTTCAAATTTATCAATATTCAATAACATATTATCCATATCACCTCCAATCAAACGGCCAAACAGAGCGATTTGTCGACAATTTCAAAAGAGTCCAAACTGAAAGAAAAGAGAGCGACGTAGGAAGTTATTCGAAAAACTCCTTTTTGGACGGCTTATGGTCCGATGCTGAGTGATAAATCGCCTGCAGAACTACTAATGAAAAGAACAGTTCGGACTGTCAGCCATGCTATGATGCCGAAGAACAAAACAAACGAACCGGCGAAAAGATCATACAAGAGGTGTGTTCACCGTCAGCGATCTCGTGTTTGCTCGTCATTTCCGATTTGCTCATTTCTTGACGGCTGGACTTGTGGTTAAATGACGAGGAAAAATCATCTGTACAACCTAAGTAAATGATATTATTTGGATCGGCCATGGAAATCGATTGAGGTAATGTATTGCGGGGACTGAATCAATGCCTGAATCAACCCCACCATTCCTTCCGTTGAGCACTTTCAAACTTCCAGCAAGTAAGTCGGATAAGATCCGAGAAATAACTTTAGAACAACAGATACGGTGCTCAAAAAGGACTCGTCGAAAGCCCAGAACGCTTCTGATGAATTCAAAGTTGGTCGACAACGTCTTTTTTGTAAACAATTTGTGTCCAATTTAAAATTCACTCAAACGCGCACACTGACACTAAATAACATTACAAAAAGTAAATACATGAACAGAATTGTAATTATAACCATTCTGTTCATATAAACAATAGTAGTCGTAAAATTTAACAAATCTAGATCATTTTAAACATTACAATACCTATCAGTAATAGTTCTGATTAATTTTAGCCTCCATGATGAATTGAATATCGGAAGTTTTGCGTCAAATGGATTAATTTACGTATATTCCAAAACTCACCCAGACGCATTAGTAAAAATTCTTGAATCGTAGATGGAAAATGTTAAACAAAAGTTTTTTTCTTTTAGTGAGGAAATTTTATTTGATCGCTCAGGAATTAATCAACGTTAACGGTTATGACATTCCCGCTTAAACATTATCATATTATAGAAGAGGCAAGATATTAGGAAAGCACGTTGTATTAGCACAAGCACACGCTACCCCAACAAGGTTAATGCCGGAAATCAAACAAAATTTCAAAATCAGATGCCCTAGTTGATGTTAAAATGGTCTTTAGCGTTGTTTGGGGAGCTTGACCGACGGAGAAGTGAACAACTATCAGGACATTTAGACTGCTATCCCCAAACGGATTGTGGCAAGTAGGGTAAACAAATGAAGAATGAGAGGATTTTACTGAGTAAAGCCTTATTTGAAATTGAGAAGAGATCATGAGATAGCTTAATTATTAGCCTGACCCTAGAATGGGAAATTTGAAACTCTTTTTAACGGCGTTGTGACAAGTTCTATTTTGTTGTGTTTACATACTCTAATATCATCGGCAATTTTCGAGACATTAATCTTGAGGTAAATCAAATCTTTCCAAATTCTTTTATCGTTTCCTTCCAATTTAAGTTCTTTAATGACGGTTCTTTCTCTATGACCTATCAGGAAAATAAAGAAAAATGACAATATACTAATCTCTTCATCAACACTACTTTCCTTGAAAGAATCTAAGATTTAATAGTTCATTGTGTTAAAGTTTCTTTCTTTCTTTTCTCTTGACACCAGTTAGTTTGATGTTTGGATGCATTAATATCATGAAATAAAACAAACTCAGTGAAGCCAATCAACTAGGTATATCCAATAATTTAAAAGCATGTGATAGTCATTTGTTATTATTATTTTCGCTCTTTTATTTCAAAGTTGAATGTATCTTTGGCATGATGTACGTAAAGTAACAATTTGAGTCAAGGCTCTAATCCCAAATTAAACTACTTTAGGAGTCTGACTAAATCAATCTAGGTATACTCCCTTAGGACTATTGGTCATCTTAAGGCTAGCAGAAAAGAACAGCCTTTAACGAGTGAGAGGATCAAAAGTTGGCTTAGGCTAATGTGTAGTAGACAGTGGAGAATGGATGAGAGGAGAAAGGATGATGGAGAAATTGGGAAGAATGAGAAAGGAGCCAGTAATGAGGGCGGAATATCCGGATATACAGGCGAAGTCTGCCAGACTTGGAGGCGCTGACAGGTTTTATCCTGTGTGAGTCATAATATGATTGTAGGATCATCAATCAATCAGATGTCAAGTACGGGTCGAAACAGAGTAGACGCATTCCCTGATTGAAAAATATTTATTTGATTGTTCAGGAACTAAGCGACGTTGAAAAGCGCTTCAAATTCTCTCCACATATTATTTAACTTACCTTCTGACTATAAAATGTGACTTAAGTGGCTATCTTTTTACATCATCGTTTTCAATCCTCGGATAGAAAGTATTTAATATAATTTCCACTTCAAGAGGTTTCCACTTAGGCTTCATTATTGCTCATATAATCAGATGTTGATGGTTTGATAATTATTCAGAAAGAGAAATACCAATAACTTTTAGTCAACCAATTATTGATTCCTCTTGGTCATCTTAAAGATAATAAGAAAACTCAGTTACGCTTCAAAACGAATCTGTTGTAAATGTCACTGACTATACATTTCTCTATAACTAGAACGATCAAACAAATGTTGTAATCACAATTTTTTTAAAGTTACTTCAAAATTACACAGGAATTTAAATATAACTTGTCAAATAATAATCCAAATAAATCACAGCAACAGCATTTGGAGTTAATCCTGTGCAGATCTGAGGACAGGCTTTTGTTGACAGCTCCGATCTAGTGAAATGTACTGTATCAGTCAATTTTTGAACATAGCCGCATGTGGTTTTATTAGCAGGCGTAGTTTGATGGTCGCTGACACTTGCGAGCTAATTATTCAGCCTTGATTCAGTTGCGTCATTTGACAATGTTTGTTTGCAGCTACCTGAAAGCTATTTCGTCTTTGTGAGTCTGCGCCCGGGCTGGTTTATCTGGCATAATTTATCGTTAGTTAGGGCTAAATATAAGTAGGCTAAATTAGTTCATGACGGGCAATGTTTTGAGGCAGAATATATAAATATGGTAAATTACAAATGAATAATAGTAAAATTAAATAAGAATCTATTTTCAATAAGTTATGGCATTAATATCTAAATGTTATTAAATATTTGTTATTTCAAAAGTAATTCAAAATTTAATTAAAAGCTAATTCTTGGACAAACCATACTGATGATCGATATCATTTTCGCTGACTGATGGAATTCCCAATTGCCGAAGTCATTTCATTATACTTCGTCACATTGAAACGATTTGCAAGCATTCCTTACAATTTGTTTCTCTGCGGCTTTAAAACATAATAGTGAGAGTGGAACCAGTATTAAAATATTGCATCTTCCCTTGAGGCATGTGGAAAGTTAACCATTTCTTTTAAATGAACGAAAGTATATTTACATATCTGTTTAATTCTTATATGAAGACTTCCTCTTTAGTTTCTTTCAGATTGCTTTGAATTTTACAAACCAAAAATGTTTCAGAATTTATGTAATATTACCTAAGAATAATGTTATTTCTTAAAAAAGACGGGAAAGGAAATCACGGAAGGTATCAGCCAAAAGGCAGAGGCATGTGCTCTTGATGTTCAACATCCAGTAATGGTTGCCTAGTTCTGAAGAAGGCCAAAAGATACAAAATATTACATTTTTTACTAATATGATCTTTCAGAAGCATTTACCGTGGCTCGGTTATCACAGATTATTAGTAAAGTTATTTTCACATTTCATTACTGTTCGATTAATTGAAATTCAATGCTATCTAACCAGGCGAGTAAATTTTTTTACCATACACATTTCTTACCTGTAAATTTATACTGCAGTGAATTTACCAGCCCTGCCTCATTCCCGCCACTTTTTCAAATCTGTTGATCTTAATCACGTGTAAATGGTACTTAATCCAGACTGGTTCCTATTATAATGATGAGGTCTATTGGACTGTCACAACGATCGAATAGATGGAATAAGTCAAGTCACTCATGTCATCCGATCAGTTCGGACACCCCCTGTTAGAAGAAATGATAATAAATAAGGCAAAAATAAAAATGTAATTTCTTTCCTTATTTCCCTACCGATAAAAGACACTTGATAATTATTCTTATTTGTTTAAGCCGATACCGATTGAGAGTGAGTTTCGTTAATACACTCGTATTGACTATAACGTGCCTTCTGATCTGCCGTGGGTTATTAGCTTCTGTGTTAAGTTGCTATATTACCGAGTTTTCTAGATTGTTGGCTCTGAGAGATTACTACCCAAACTCCTAATTGGTTACGTTATAACAAAGTGGCGACGCAGGTGAGATGGGCTCAATCGAAACTGCCAAAATTGCGGCCATTGTCCGATGCATCATGGAACAAATGAATCTGTCCAAACCTGATACAGATCCAGAAGCCTTCATTAAGAATGTT
>CAADRB010000009.1:3348991-3454677 GCA_900708905.1 Hymenolepis diminuta
GAACACATCAGAATCCCTCCGTACCACCCGCAATCGAATGGACAGGCAGGAAGATTCGTTGACGCGCCCAAGAGAGGCTTACAGAAAGCGAAAGGGGAGGGAAGTATGGAAGATGTATTACAAAATTTCCTGTTGAGATACAGATCGACCCCGCATCCTGCGATAGGAGAGAAATCCCTGGCCGAGGTGCTAATGAGTCGAAAGCTGAGAACGGTGCACGAAGCGATGCTACCGAAGAAAACCCAACCGAACAAGAGGGGGGGGGGGGAATAAAAAGAATGGATTTGCTGTGAACGCTTCAGTTTATGCTCGTGACTATCGACTGGGTCGACAGTGGACAACTGCGATTATCAAAAAAAGGCATGGGAGTATGATTTATGATGTTGAGGTTGGTAAGGACACGTGGGTCCGCCACCATAATCAACTCCGACGAAGACTGGTGGAACCCACTTCTGATAAACGTTATCTTTCTTTGTATTCATTGCTTGATACGTTTAATCTTACACATGTTCTTCCACTTAGATCTTAGATTATAAATCAGGTTACGGTTCCATCGCGTAGAGCTCGAACAAGATGGAAACCTTCGCGTCTACAAATCGATCCGTCCTCGAAGACTCACGGATGATTTGCCTAAGAAGGGAGATGTTAGAAGAAATGATAATTATTTTCTCCCGCTGCCAATATTTCCTCTGTGAATAAAATGTAATTTCTTTCCTTATTTCCCTACCGATAAAAGACACTTGATAATTATTCTTATTTGTTTAAGCCGATACCGATTGAGAGTGAGTTTCGTTAATACACTCGTATTGACTATAACGTGCCTTCTGATCTGCCGTGGGTTATTAGCTTCTGTGTTAAGTTGCTATATTACCGAGTTTTCTAGATTGTTGGCTCTGAGAGATTACTACCCGAACTCCTAGTTGGTTACGTTATAGCACTCCCAATTTATAATATGTAAATTAAGCTTATATACAAAGCATTTCTTAGTTGGACGTCAGTCATATCTCGTTGTCGGAGTCTCGGCATGATGATGATAGACATCCGTTAAGGTATCTATGTGCAAACACACAGCAGGACCGCCTGTAGACACTGTAGTAGAGATCTTATCGCCAGTCAACCATTTCCAATCGTTAGGTGATGATATACATCTGCTGGTTATAGCAGTACTCTTCTCGTCTTTTTGGATGGAATTTCCGACAAGCTGTATGCAAAATACTGTGTCTTTCAGTTATATCATTTGGCTCTCAGTTATATTGTTGATTATATAAGTTCAATCAGTACTTTTATTATTTGCAAAGGCATATAATAAGAGTGAGTGGATAGAAAGATGTTATGCTTATCTATTTATAAATTTTAGTTTAACCAGATATGATCGCTTAAACTTCGAGGAGTAGCTTCTGACTTTGGGTGATAAAATGACAAATTAACTCTAACAACTTGGAAAATGAAGATAAAGAGATAATGTTAGCGACAGAGAAAATTATATCACTTAATCAGTAGCCAATCATCGGATGGTAGTATCGCATATATTCTTTAATATTTTATTAGCAATTCACCTTTATTCTTGTTATTCGTAATTAATTAATTGTACAGTATGCTCACATTATTTTTTAAAAATTTGGACCTAGGTCTCAAAATCACTGCTATAAGAGAAATTAAAGAAAAAGGAACAGTTATTATAAATGTCAAAGCATTCAATTAACAGTATTCAATAAACTTGATTAGCAATTATGTTAAAGCAAGATTATTTCAAAATTTTTCCGGAAATAAATGATCTTTCGCTTCAATTTCACATTTTAATCATTCAGACTGTCAATTAACAATCTCTCTGATTATATTTTTCACCTGTGAATTAAGGTTTTATTTTTGGTAATTGATCTGCCGCGGATATGGCAAAATACGGAGTGCTAATCTGGGGAATATTTACATGCATTAGTTAATTAAGATGTTCATGCCAATTTAGTAAATATATTACGTCACCATTATGTGATTATTTATAAAGTGAGCTCGAAATCTTACGCAAAACTCAAAGGCTGTGCTAAGATTATGAAGATGCGATTTCAGGGGTGATATTGCAACATGTGGTTTCAGAAATATTCTCATGTTTGGTAATAACTGCGCAATACTTCTTAAAATCTTTTTATGAAATTGTAGACTCTCCTTCTGAAACTCTAAGAATTGATCTTCGGTCGATGCTCCAGTTACGTAAATGTAGAATAATACTGGTGACAGGACGATTCACATCCAATCCGAACTATAAGTTCATCGAATCACATTCTTAGTATTTGTCGATATTCGATTTTTTGTTTATAGAAAATGCAGGTTACGTGAACTAACAGGAGTTCAAAGTAGCCTGTTCCTGTATACTTCCCCAGGCATACAATAAACAAGGAGCCTATTAAGTTATTCATAATTTGTGGAATTACAGTGCCTCTTAATTGTTTCCAACTAGAAATTAAACCCTCTCCAGATATTACATTATCATCAATTAAATTGCAGTTGAAATATAGTTATATTTATTTAAAATAAAGCAAATCCATTTCTTTTGCTTATGCAGTTGAACTGCACGTCGAGCCAATTATGATTACAAGACATTCTTAGAATGAGGAATGTAACTTCATCTGTCAGGACTACCAGAATCAAAAATGTTTTCCTCGCGGGAGTTGAAGAACATACTCGTGGACCTGAGTTGTAATATATAATTTCATTCTGTAAATGTACTTAGTGCAGAAAATTGTGCACAACCTATTTTCTTTCAGATGTTCTTGAAAAATTTGGAGACGAATATAGGTCCACTAAAGGTGTTAGGTATTCTGGAAATCCATAACATAAGTTTTAGATATCTAGGATGTGAGATATCCGCCTTTTACAATTCTAGCGAGATAAAACAGAACTTCATTTATGGAACGTAAGTGGAGATAAGTGCTACCAAGGCTGCTGGCCAGCCTTGTTTAATAATCCATACGGCATTCCTTAGGTTTATGGTTCTGGTGATCCAGATCAAGCGAAAGAACTGGAACTTAAGTAAATATGCTAACAGCTGCAAAACTGCGAACTTACTTCTCTCAGCAAGCGAAGCTAACTGTTGCCTATCAGACTACAGACATTTACAAGCAACTAAAAAAGAGTTAAATTCTGTAATTTACCAATACAGCTCAGCTTTGATTGAACATTTTAAATTCCGCCCCCAAAACATGAAGACTCGTCGGAAGAAAATTTTCTAAAATTTATGCGCACGTGCTGAACAATATATCGGAAGATATTAAACAACAAGAGTTTTTAATAGTTTATTTTTAAATCGCTTACAAGCTTTTTAAACAAATATATTGAAAAAAGAGAGATAACAAGTTAGTCATTTATTTACAATCTTGTCAAATTTTGATAAGAATAGTGCAAAATTAAAAGTTAATCGGAAAGACATTATGTAGAACAGGGGGAAGATTCCGAGACGGTTGACTAAAAAATCACTTTACTAGCACAACTACTGTATATCACTCTTCTGGTAGTCTAGGTGTTTGGGCGCTTGAGAAAATAGACTCTTGTATTGATAAGCCTGTGCCAGAACGAGTTCAATATCGTCATTAGTCCAACGGTGTGTTGGTAATGCCTGGAGGTATACCAGTAAACCATGAAAGTCATTTTGTCTCATCAAACCATCTTTGAATCGAAGTAAAAACGCTGCGCATACATAGACATGGAATTGAGAAAATCCATCTGGTTCAGCCTGAAAGAAAAACAATAACTAGCATTTCTACTTCAATGCATTCAGTAGGAACAGAATATCAAGTTCAGTGAAGACATTTCTTACCATATACGTGTCCCATAATCGAATGATACATCGAATTGATAGCTCCCTAATTAGGAGATTATTCATCCACCTGAAAGAAAATTGCAGATACTCCACTTTGTGCAGCATTAAATGTCTATGCAATTCATTATCCACTCGTTCAATCAGACTGGACAGTTTATTGATATTGTTCTGAATTCCTGGTTGAGCAAATGTGTAATTATCTTGAATTGTGTCCAGAAGCCTCGAAACGCACCAGAAAACATCTGCTTCTAGGTTTTGCAGTTGTTCCGCGGTTATTGGCGCAGAAAACTTCAATTCACCCGAGGTATTCATCTCTGAAAATCGATGAAACAAATATGACTTAAAAATGTGTTTACTTATCGTTACACGCTCACATGAAGAGGGAACGCAGTGTCAAATCAACTAACCTGTTTTTACGTATTCGGAAAGGAAAACAACAGCAAACGGTGTTAACAGATCGTTTATGCCTTGAACATAACTACTACCCGGATGTCTTATCGACCAATTAAACAGTACCCTTTCGAACAACTAAAAGCACAAAACAGAGATAAGAAAAATCACTCAAACAGTTCAATAAAGAGCAAATATTGCAATTCCTTACCCCAAATAGATCCCGTTGATTTTGAAGCATCGGCATCCGGAGGAGATCCTTCTGTACTTGTTTAAATATTTCTGCGCCATCGTGGCCGTTACGTAGGTTGAAGAATTGGTCATTCAAATCACGATATTGTTTTCGCTTTTTCTCCAGGATTGAACTCCTTCGATCACTGGACGCTGGAAGATAGTCCTGTAAGCAAATGAAAGTGAAGTGTTTATTCATATAAAAATATAATGATATACACACTTCAACTGAACATTAATTTAAACAAAGGAAAAAAGTAAAGATTTCAGTTTTGAAATGCGGCACCATGAGCTAGGGTATTGAGTATTACCTAATTTTGTCCCCATGATCGTTATTCTTACCTAGACATAATTCCGCTTTAACATGATCTCCTTAAATACCAACCGATTAACCCGACCTGATCCCAATATGATGTTACTGAGATTGCAACCATATCTGTCTAAATTTTAAATGCAAATCTAATTTCATATATTTCCCTCTCTACGTCCTGTTCCAACATATTATTACTGCCCTTCCCAATGCTCAACATCATGTAAAACCATTCTTTACCAACCGTTGGAAGAAAATTGAACTGAAGTATTATGACCGACCACCATATTTAAACAACCGATTAATAAGCACTGGATATCGTGGACAAGAAAATACTCAGTAAGCCAAGTGACGAATCATTAAATTTGAAAGGTGAACCACCCATTAAATAAATATCTAATCCGAATCCAGAAACCAAATGAAGTAAGACTGATCTTGACTTTACACTGAACATCTTTCCGATTCCTTCATCTTTATCATTTAATGAGCATACTCTCAACCGATTTCAGTTGTTTCCCACAATGAAAAATCGTATTTTTGCCCTGCTGTGGGTTATAACAATATAATAACACCCCCATCTTGCTTACTACTGTCTTATCTTGTAATGATTGTTAATGAATTTGGGTCATCTTTAATACACAATCAGGAAATCTCTTACGCCTGATTTTTGACATGACAATGATTGATCCTTTTCGTTATTAAGATCTTACTTTGAAGATATGCGACTGAGAAGTTAGGTACGCATTTCTAAGGAATACTAATTTCACTCTAACATACGATACTTCCTTACCTTACTACACATTTAATAGACCAGAAGCCATATAAGTAGAAACCAATCAACCGTTTTATAGTTATAAAGATAGAGTAGATGGCACTACCTGCTTTTTAAATAAAGCCAATATGTAAACCTGTTCGTCTATCAAACGAATTGGAACTGAAATTCGTACTTTTTCCAAAAAGAAATGGATGAATGCAAACCTCCAAAGTGAGCAGATGACCAATGCCAATAAGCAAAAACTGAACATAGAGCTACACTTCACCAATTATATAGTTTTAATGACCCGACATGACCTAACCTTAATGTTTAATTCAAGCCTAACCGCTTATCTTTCGTTCTATTAAAATACTACTATTCTACATGCTAACTGTATTATTATTACCCACGGTAATGGAAAATATTTTTACAATTTTTAATTGTGAAAAGCATCTGACATCGAATAGCAGTAAGTTCAACAGATGCTAAATGGGAGGGGATCAGAAGATACAGACAGGAAAGCCAAGATATCAAGGAATCTTACTTCCGGTTGTACAACATTTGCTAAATACGTAGTAAAAGTTTCGAAATTCAGTGTTTGTTGATCGGTATTACTTAATCAAAAAGGAGCAGTCTTGTCGCTTCAAGTTATTTTTTTCTTCCAATGGTTGAGAAGGCAAGTGATCTAATATGAAATTGCGCAGTTTACAGCTTTAATAGAGCAAAGATGAAGAGGACAAAAAATTTTAAGTTAGAAGAACTCAATAAGCTACATTCGCTCGATTATATGCCTCAGACTAAAATGACTTCATTCATAAACGTACTTAAAGAGCCACCTCTAACTTCTTTCTGATGTTGGTTGATCCACGTCGCTTAAAGTGGACAAACCCTCTTCTTTATAACTTAGGATTGGTAATGACCAGAATTTGCGGTTAATTACTACATAAAATAAACAATTTTGAGATTATAAAACGTACGCATAGCAGTTTCCATGTGACCGGGCGTATGGACTGGGGAATGCCTGACCAAGAGAGCTTACGAAGTATTGCTTTCAAAATACGTGAAAAAATATTTATAATAATTGAAAAAGCAAATAAATATCAAACGAATTCCCTTACTCAAATCTGTAAATGGTGCATTAATAAGGGAATTAAATTGTTCAATGCGGCGTTCAACAGAAGGTTGTGCCAGCGACAAGGAAGAATCAACATTAGTCTCGAGTCGGACTACTCGACCGGGCATTGAAGTACGGAGTGATCCAGCTGAATTTCGAGCCTGTATTTGAAAAAGAAGCACATTTATTGAAACACAATAATTAAGGACGATGTGAAAAAATGAACCTAAATTACCTTTTGGGCTTCAATTGAGTGCTCCCTCATAACTTCCTTTGCAGTCATTTCCGCGGCTAAATGCTTATCACAAAAGTTGATTACGAAGTTACCTGCTTTGGATATTATGGAAATAAATTCTTCGTCGTCAGCCTCCCAAACATCTTCTACACTAGTCTCGTAGGCGGAAAATGAGCTGGAATTTTTACTGATCATATTGATATTTTTGGTAGGAGAGCAATTTATAAAATAAAGATATTTTTCCTTAGGATTTTTATGTGGAGCTAAAACACGGCTACAATGAACCCTACGCAATTGGGCTAGATTGGCACATATTTCAGGCAACTTTATTAGTCCTTGTGGCATACGTTCGGCAGAACAACTGAAAATTAATCAAACGGTCTTTAAATAGTTACGATTGTTTCAACAATATTTTCCACAATAATCAATTTTTAATTACGCCAAATGACAAATTTTTAAAGTATTGAACTATAATTTCATAATAAATATTCTGTGATGTGCTTCATTTTCAAACTTTTTGTGATTCGACTACGATTTTCAGAAACAGTATTTATGATATAGCGCATTATTTATTTCTTAATGTTTTCTTCTATGTGCGGGATATGTTGTCTTGAATTAATGCTTCATAACCTGAACATTATTTACTGAGGTTCTTAAAAATTACTCATAGCTCGATGAAATCTCTTTCAGCATTAACTGTACCCCATTCTGTATATAACCTGCTACAGCCAGCAGATGTCTACCAACGTCTGTCGATTGGAAATGATTGACTGATGATAAGGTCTCCTCTACAGTGTCCACAGGCGGTCCCGCTGTGTGTTTGCATATTTGCATATAGATACCTAAACAGGTGCCGACCATCACACCGAGATCCCAACGACGAGATATAGCTGACGTCTAACGAAGAAATGTTTTGTATACAAACTTAATTTATTTCTCAATAAATTGGAGTGGTTTTCTGGTCACTTCAGTACTGTTCTGGTGACATGAGTGGCGCGACCTATTCCAAATATTTGATCAGTGTGGCCCTGGTGGATCTAACGTTATTACATAACCACTTAGAGCATTTATTGTAATTTTTGAATAGATTCAAATTTCATTGTAATGGTCGATTTCGTTTCTTGATATTAAATGTTAAATATTAAATAAGCATATTGATTATCGATTTATTTCCAAAGAGATATTATATTATAAGCAAATTTTTTATGTTCTCTGTGTATTCATTAAAAAGAAGGTGTATAATTGATCCAATATTAATAAATTGGAGAAAGATACATTATGAGAATAATGTCGCAGAGAAATAATGGAATAAAAGAGGAATTGCGTCTAAGGTTTATTTATTAACATGAAATCAGTCTAATCACCTTGCAGCTCAATTTTTGTCTGAAATTGACCTTCAATAACTAATAAAACGGCCAACAAATAGTGAATATGTTTTAATAAATAAATTTTTTAAGAGATAAAGCTAATGTAATTGTAGGCATAATATTATGTGGAAAAATAATTTTTTCGAGATTTTGAAGTTCCAATCCGTTATAATCTGCTCTTCTCCATAGGATACCGTAATCGACTCTTAGATTCCCTAAGACATTGCACCCGTTACGAACACGACCCGACAACAACATAATACAAAACGACCCAAATCACTATATCAACGCAAGACACAAGTTTTCGTATCGATAGGTCGATTTATATTATGCGCCATTTACAACCGTAAAGTAAATAAATTCATTCGAATAAAAGGGGATTAAAAGAAGCAGGAATTAAAAGGTGGAAAATAAAGAATCTTACATATAAGAATTATTTTGGAAAATATTATTTTCTTTTATGTAACACTGTCTGATCGTTGTGGGTGTATGAAATTATTTGGCACTCTTGACAAAAACGTCTGTATTTCACTCGACTTAATCGAATGCGTAAGCTATTAATTATACGCATAAATAAGGTTTATTTTTACTTTCATTATACGATTCTTTCGATATACTATACCTCAATATGTATACTAAATAAACGTAAATAAAATTTCATCATACCGTCTTCTCCTTCGATGTATTCCTGATATGAATATCAAACAATTAAGTCAATTACTAATCTAAGGAAAATATCAAACATGTTTAATTTGTTGACTTAACGAAATTTCGGCATTCTTTCGTTTCCAGACACACTAAATTAAACTGGCAGTTGGTAATTTGGAAACAGTAGTCCTACCCACACTTTAACCAAAGTTGACGATGTTTTGATGAAAAATCATATATTGCTTATTGATTTATGATCAGGACTACACTCCGAAAAAGTCTGCTGAAAAACAGTTACTATAATGGGGTCATTAATGGTGACAAAAAAGGAACAAAATATGTTCCTATCTAGATAACAAAAGTTTCCCATTGATTTATAATTTTTTCGAGTTTATTTATTATCTATAATCATCCTCTCAGTAGATAGTCTTAGATTACTTCATCCATTTCTTTCTATCTTTAACTTTATCCATATTTTTCCCTATTTAAAATATCCTATACGAAAGATGTTGTGCTCCGCTCTTCCAGCATGTAACTAACACTTAGATTCCCCAATTAATTGCACTTGGTACGAACACAGATCAACTAAAATTCCAAATATCAGAACAAGGTACATGTCCGTAACATTTGACAGTTTATATTGCAAGCACTTTAAAATCGTAATGTAAATGGTCCGGGTAAAAGGACAACAAATAGGTGGAAATTAAAGCATGCAAAATAAAGAATATTATTTGAAAAATTATTTTTATGGAATATATTATTTACTTCCATATATATCAAAGGAGCAATAGGAATTAATTTCCCAAACGAATCCAAGTGTGAAAGGAGTCAGATAATGTTTTGACAGGGAGCTATTTTGCATAACTTTCCTTTCTCTATGAAACTATACAAAGCTCTTTAATTAACGTATGCAGACACAAGCTTGTCATTTATCTACTTTTCTTCTATGTTTCAATCCCTCTCAGTTCTCCCCTACTCCCTCAAATCTTAACTACTGTTACTCCATCAATATTTATTCCTCATGCGCTGTTCATCCCAGTTGTGGTCTTCTTCATTGATGGATGGATAATCCTTACGCGGCCGTGGTTAACTGGTATTCCATTTGACTGCACATTATCTTCATTCCACTTTATATGTTGAAGTTAAGATAATAACTAACGGTTCGCAGCTAACAAATTACAACAGCAACAACAGTCACCAATTCGTGGCTGTTTGAATAAGACCTAAAAACAATTGTGCAGCAGAACACCAAGAGTTGATTAGACCAAAAATGTATTCAAGGAAGCCACAACGAGGATTGAAACGAGTCAGAGAGAGGGGGAGAGAGAAAGAGAGAGGGAGGGGAGCATGATGAGAAAGAGAGGAGATGAACTGGAAGCGTAGGAGCCAGTAACTGACATGCGTGCGTTATCTTCTGAGTGGAAGACTAAGACAGCTTTATATGAGTCGCGGACGAAAAACCGAAGTACTGTCGCAGAGAATGTGAATAAAAAGTTAATCTGGAAATGCAAAGAGAGTCATTCTTCAAATATATGAGATGACATTCAATGGCAAGTGAGTAGGAGAAAGCTACGTGCATCCATAAATTCAATCCTTACCTTACTGCTAGTAATAACTCGATTCAGTGATGTCCTATTCTATGATACTGTGTTAATTCTTGTAATACTACTGATTAAGAGATGAAAGAAGTACAATTATGAAAGCAACTGTAATATTTGGCAACGAGAGGACACAAATCTGCACTCTATCAATTTTTACTTATCACAGTGTCTGTCATTTGGTACTTTATGCTGCTAGGCAAATAAGGATTTTGCAAAACTTTTGTACAAATGACGGAGTTGATAAATGCTGTGAGGAAATGGTTTCCGAAAACGCTGTAGTGAATAGCACGATGTTCTGCTATTTGGGCAAATTCGAAAACCAGTTTAGTCCCCCTAAGACAGACAGATCCTACAAGAAAGAAAACTTTTTTCCTGATTACATTCTGAAGGAACCGCTTTTTATTGTACGAGCCCTAGTCTTCCCTCAAACTCCTTTATGTCTTACTTTTAGCAGCATTAAATAGTTGTTCATAGAACAGGTAAAATCGATGACCGGTTCTGTAACCTAGGTGCTTAAAGAACCCCCTATCTCTGTCCCATAATGTTATGGGACAAAAGTTAGGAGTTTTATGTCTTGATACATACTTTCAAAGGATGAGGTGAAGGCACTTCATACTAATTATCATGTAAATCCACAGAGGCGAGGTAATTATTCATTCTGTAGTGATTCCCATGACCTGACCTTAAGAAACCGCAAGGAGAGTAATGCTAAATGCTTCAAATTGTTCAAAAGAAGCCAAATGGTGTGCAAAAGCCATTTTCAACACCCGGTAACACTACTTTAGAGAGTATAAAATGTTTACATACACCTAATACTGAAAAATCTAATCCAATGCCAAGGGATATTAAGGATGCGTCTGATGCTATCAATATCTAGTGTGTGATCATAAATAAGAAACATTACAAGGATGCGAAAAATACTTCATTAATATTCATCTTCTAGAAAAGAACATTTATACTATTTAAGCTGCTATATTTCTTCTAAACACTATATTTATATAATTAGTTCGATTTTTTATGTCACAGGTAACTGACATTTTGGAAAAATCTAGCACTTGCAGCAGATGCTACACAAATAAGCCTTTCTGCTAAACCTCAGTAACCCTCTTAAGCAGTCCAAATAGCCTCTAGCAGAGTCCTTTAGTATAAATTTGTCCACAAAATTACCTAAGCTATGCAGAAGGTAAAAAGAACAAAGAAGGAATTTAGTGGCGAGGTTTTATTGCTCACTAAGGCCTGCCGCCAAAAGCTTATTCATTAAATACAATCGACGCTACGCTTACTGACTGGAGGAGGGGAAGCTTCTGCACGCACGGCCGCACTTGTTCGCTACGCAATCGGTTACACATCCGCACTTTCCAGAATGTTCTATCGCACGTGAGGTTCCCTTGATCAGCCTCGGTAGCGTTGTGAGCTCCACACACTTAAACAAGTGATTTTTAGTTCATTCCAACAAGAATTAAAAATCTGCAATCATGTAACTGCGCATTTTGTTGTTGAATACATTAAAGTAAACATCATCAAATAATGAACTTTTCGTGGGAATAAACTTAGGGGATACGCACTGTTTTGCTTCGCTGATTGCTTAATTGAAATGACGCAAAATGGAACATTTATATTGCCTTCATTTTGTGCCACCTGAAAAACATAAATGCTATTCTTACATCTTATAAATAGAATAGCTTTGCTTTAGACTTGATTTGACAGGAATGTGTCTTTATTCTTTAATTTTTTACTAGATTTCTATTAATTGACATGATTAGCTGTTATTAAGGTGCGAATTTGTCTCAGCAACCCAAAACCATATGAAATCTCCTAAACTTTGCTTGCCACCGACCATTTGTACAAGAAAATATTACCAAAGGCACGCCCTTATTGCAGATTTAGTATACTACCCGTGAAGATATCAAGGAGTTCATAGGCTAGAATCCCCAAGTCTATGTCTTTTTGCTCTGTCACTCATTCTTTGTCTGCTGATCATACCATTACCTTAACTCACGTTTCCCTGAAACAATAGATAATAAGGAATACCATTGCTCAAAAGCTGTTCAAAACTCTGCTGGATGGATGATATTATTTTTTTAAATCTGAAACGATTGATCTAGCTCCGCATGTCACCACCCGCTTATCTACTAACCTCGCAACCTTTTCTGTATCTTTCTCTGCCGCTTATCATTAAATCATTATTATTCTCCAACTGTCTTTTAACTTCTAATTCCATGAAACTCAAAGTCGTCCATTCCAAAGCAACTAATGAATATTTATTCTTCTCTGTAGCTACAGTAACCCTCTAGTCCTATTCTACAGTAGATTTAGGCCAAAAATTAAATTTTATCATGATAAAAGGCAACCTAAAGCTATTATTATGAAATATGTATCAATAATTAATTGTTATCATTTTTGGAATGACAAAGAGGAAATATTATTTCAATTATCCAATACTTTATTGAATATTTCTCCAAGAAAAAAATATCATTTTTGGTATTTATTTCTACTATATTTCAAATAAACATTACATTTTATATCATTGGCTCGTTTTCATATTTCATGGTCATGGCTTAAGTTCGTCTTGTGCCGGACAGTCTTATGTGTTCCTTCTCCTTTTTCTGAAAACTGGGCTCAGCAGATCGCAAAAGTTAAGTTCAAGCCCAAAGTCGAAGGAAGCACGTAGTACAGAAGAGGCGATAAGTCGACCTCGTTTGACTGGACGAGCCTAACATCCAGTTCTCCTTTCTCTCTAACTAGCCATTGATTTTTCCTTCCACTCGGACACTATTCTCATGAATATTCCCCTTTATACATTTTACTCTACTTGATATTGGTACTTTATGCATTGGTGATATCAGTACGTCCCCAATACAAGAATCCTTTTTAATGGAATGTCAACTACGAAAATTAGAGATTAGAAATAAAAGTTTTTCAAATATCCCTGTCTCAAAATGCTCAAAGAAGTGAAGACGGACTTGACGGATCAAAGCGAGACTAAGAAAGTTCCAAAGCTAAACGTGTTCTAGATGTAAGTAGTTCGCGGATTTTTGGGTATAAAAATGGGTTTAGAGGAAGTTTATTTATATTGAATGAACTCATTAAATTATTATCGATCAAGTATATTCTCTCTAAGATATTCTGAGCAAAGATTTTATTATTCTAAACTTGATCAAATAACTTAGCTTTATCATAGAGAGTATGGCATTTCTTACCACTATCGACCTTGAAGAGCTCTTTGGGCTTTCACGTGTGAATATTAATATAAGATACTTGCTTAAATATTTTATCTTCTCTTTAATGCGCGTGTTGGATGTGGAAATGTCAAAAAGGGAAATATTAAAAAAGGTGTTGTATTTTGGAAAAATTTTTCGTAGGTGCTGGCACGATGTGGAGTGCAAGAGTAAACAACGTCACTTCATGCAAATCATCACAACAAACTATCACGTGAATCTCCACTTAGAAAAATATGCCACACGATTCTATAAGTCAGTTGACACTTCATTTGAATATGGGCGTAATTGCTTTAAAATAGACATCTTAAAGTAAACATCATGCAAATGTCATTTCTAGCTTGAGGTTGAAGGATGACTCTCTATGCATTTCCAGAATTACTTTTTATCCACATTCTCTATGACAATATTTCGGTTTTTCGTCCACGAAGCTGGAGTGACGTCTTTTATGTCTCTGTGACGCTTAAGCCCTATCTGTCATTGTCTAAACACGTTCATGGATTTTTCTCTTTCTTTAACCGCCTCATTTCGCCTAAAAAGTACATCTATACTGATGTTCTCACTCGTCCTCACTCAAGTGACTCATATAAAGCCGTCTTTGTTTTCCACTCAAAAGATAACGCACGCATGTCAGTTACCGGCTCCTACGCTTCCAGTTCATCTCCTCTCTTTCTCATCATGCTCCCCTCCCTCTCTCTTTCTCTCTCCCCCTCTCTCTGACTCGTTTCAATCCTCGTTGTGGCTTCCTTGAATACATTTTTGGTCTAATCAATTCTTGGTGTTCTGCTGCACAATTGTTTTTAGGTCTTATTCAAACAGCCACGAATTGGTGACTGTTGTTGCTGTTGTAATTTGTTAGCTGCGAACCGTTAGTTGTTATCTTAACTCCAACAAGGTATTGATAAAGAACAGTAAACGATAAAAGTGCAAATACTTTTAAAAATATGAAGGTTTAAAAATTTGAAAATGATTTAGGCATCGTATTTGATTTGTTTTGCAAGAAATCAGTGGCTTTAAAAATTACAAAAAGTGCGACTCCTGGTTTATAATGGTGTATATTGCTAAATGTGGTGCAAATTTTTATAACCGGTATAAACAAATTTTACTTTTAATTGAAAATGCATTAAAAATAACAAGAACTCTGTTTAATCAATTTTTCCTTAAATCATATGAGAAAATGTCATCTACATTTTAACGTTTTTCTGAGATTATGAAATAACTTTTTCCGTGTCCGCAAACTTTAATTTCGATTGAAAAGAATAAAACAATAATTGATTTATCCTATATTTTATATTTGGTCTATATTTATTGCATTTGAATCATATTTAAAATTTGGTTTATTTAGTGAGAATGGGTGAATCGACAGATCAAAGATATAGTTTCCTAAGACAATGCTAGAAAAAATATCTGGAGAAAATAGTGTTGAATATTTTCCTTTGAAAAAATACATTATTATTTACCTGTTGCTAAATGGGATTTCCATTAAATACTTTTCATCAATTCTATTATTTTAACCTAATTTTAAATATGTATATATAATTTTGCATTTTGTAATCATTTTTTATCCACAGGAACATGTAATCAAATAAAATTCTGCGTCTTAAAAAACTTACAGATATTTTTGCCGACAAATAGAATCAAAGCATTAGTCAGAAATTTAAGATGTGATTACTATAGGGCAAGAAATTTAACAGTGAAAAAATATTATTTTACCATATACCAAATGATTACAATTTAGTAATTAGAATTTATTTCAACGAAATAGTATTAATCAGTTAGATGATACACAAATCTTGTTAGATGATATGAAAAATATCTTACTAAAAATTTATGTACTTTAGCTTTGGTTTTGTTAAAAAAAGGGAATAATTTATATATTATAAAATTCACATATTTATGCCATTATGTAATAAAATAAAAAATATTTATTACGACTTTCATTAATGATATTAAATTATTAGAGGAAGACTTGTCAGACGTAGATTTGTCTCAAATATGCTCTGATATGTTAATAATCGTTTGTTCATATTTTACCATCGGAATAGGGAAATGAATTCAGGCAAATTGAAAAAGATCTCATCTGTGGCCATTAGTCAAAAAGCTCTGAATTCAAAATTACATTTAAGTTTTAAATTTTCATTGGAACTAATTCTCGGTACGAAAAAAGGCCTGAGTAGCGCTTATTATCCATTGAATACTATCACGGAGCCTTAATATATAGTTAAGGACAATAGCGGCCGAGACTTCTGACATTCTCGTGCGCCCTTTTATCCCTTTTGAAAGATCATTTAGAAGGAAATTTCCAATGATTGGCAAGGAAAATTTTAATATTGTTGCACACAAAGACATGTTGCAGATATTTAGACTACGGCATATGATCAATCGGACGAATAATGACCATTGTAATTATATTGATTCAAGGTCAAGATTATCATTGGAGAATGATCTGGAAGGTTTGGGTGCATGTTTTGGTTCAAATATTGAGCTTGTATGCGAGCACAAACTTGTTGCAGTCCGATGATTCGGCCTTACATCCTCAGTTAATCTGTCGTGAACATGTCCATGAGGAAATACCTTTTGGAAGTATCTTTTGAATATTTTTGATCAGGCTTTTCCATTGAAGCCAGTATGGGAATATTTTATGGATCTGAAAAGCTCTGCATCGATCAAATATGACAATAGGTGATAGCGTCGACAATTACTAGAAAAGGGCACCTAATATTAACTTACCCTTAAACGTAGGTTTTCTTGTTATAAGAATTCTTTTAAGTTAGGCTACGTGGATTAAAGACACAGCATGTGGTGCCTTTAGATGCTGATTCATAAAAGAGGCTGTTTTGGATGAATCAACACGTCTTATCCGAGGCTTCATCCTACAATATGAGGCATTTGAAAACTCAAATGAGTTTTATTTCGATACCCTCAATTACAATTCACTATTTCCACTTCTGGAAGTTGTATGATACCGCCCGAGCCTTTAGAAGAAAGAAATCTGGGGCATGTGAAAAAGTTACGATATTTTCTCTAGATCACTGAGAAAACTCTTGCCCGCGATGTTCAATAGTTATTAGTTGGTTGACAAATAAAGATGGTCACACGATCTTAAGCAGAACTAACTGAAGGTTAGGTGCAATAATATTCCCTTTGTGATATTCGTTTTCAGCATTGTTGGTTGAAATATTCTGACACGTCTTAACATACAAATTTAGACAATTTAATTGAAAAAATTGACCATGATTATAAAATATCAAATCAATTCCTAACTTTTAAGGTTAGAATTTTCACAAATAATATTTACGCATGTCAGTTAGTTCGAAAGAAGGCCAGATAAATGGCCCTTTTTAGATAATTCCAATCAGAGGATGGGCGTGAACTAAACAATAGGCGTTTCCGCGTTATTTTGATGAAGTGTAGAACTATTTGATAATGTTTTCCTCGCCATATTCAATTGCAAGTTGCAATTACGCTTTCCAAGAATTTACAAAATAACATTTAATAAGATTTCCAAAGCAAGATGCTGTTTTTTTTCAAATTTTTGGTAGTTACATCTTAGATCATTGAACCAGCGAGGAGTACATTTGTTTGCTGTAATTAGTAAAAATTAACTTAAGTTTAATTAACATATTAAGAATTATCATCTAATAGATGTTGTTTAAATTGAATAAGAATTAAAACTTATTACGAGGCTCGTATACTCATCAAGATCTGGGTTGGTAATAAACAGTTAAGTGTATTGCATCAAATTAATGAAAATGCTATCAGAGGGTTTCTTTTTTAAGGCTATAGCGAATGGTAATTTTTATTTTTTGCATCTATTGTATTTTGTATACATTTGGACGAAAGATTGCATTGCGTATGGCTCATTTTCATAAGCTTACTTTCATAACCGCGTATTTCACAAACTAGCCCTAATGCGCTTAACAACATCGATATAGAACGGCGCATTTTGTAAATGTGAACTGCAATCACTGAACCAGTTTTCGTGGCAAAATACATTCGATTCTATTTTAGCATTTTCATTTTGCATCTAGTGTACCACAAACTAGGACGCCTCGTTTCGGGACGTACTGTGCCCTTGGTTAATTCACCATTGGCGATACCATGTGACCACATGTCTGTTCATATTCAGTCATTTTTTTCTATTGATTACGGTATAGTATGCTCACGTTTGATAAAATATATGATTACATGTGAATACAATTACCTTCCATTCATACCACAACTGTTTGTCCTTCTATTATTTAATATTTTTCAGAGGTAAGGATCTCTGGCTTACCGGTACTTTATTTAATACATTCATTGCTTACCATTAAGTAGTTCTTTTTTTACAACACTCAAGTATTGAATCCTAACTATTAATTGTCATTAAAATATTATTTTTATCATTACAGCAACTCCTGCTCTAGATTATTATTATTATTGACACTTGTTGACGTCAGGATATTTTGATTCACCTTATTTCTTTATAATTTCTTCAGTATTTTATAAAATTTCTTAACTTACCTAATGACAATGTATTTTAAGGTAATTTAATCAAATGAATGTTCACTTGTGATAGAATTTAAAAGGGTAGTGATCTTACATCGATTCATCTGGAGTGAGCCGTGACATATTAAAATCACGTTGACTCTTACCATTCTCTTATCATTTTGTAACGGAAGTAATTAAACACGCATCCATCATTAATAAACCGACAAAAAACATAAATTCAATCTGGAAAAAGGGTAAAAATATTCAAATGTGAAAGCATCCAAAGATTACACTTTGTTCGATTCTTTTGATATTCTGATTCCGATTTTCATTTCTACCCGATGTCCTTCCTTAACGTATACTGGGCTTCTGATTATGCTTATTATTCAAATATTTTCCATTTCAGTGAGAAATTATTAAATATGATTTTACTGGAAATCTCTAAGAATAAAAAATCGTTTTGTAATTTATCCTCGTAATTTTTCACCTTTAAACTGCTATCCGTGTATTTCTCCTATAGTTTCAGAACAAAATAACTTATTTTTTGCGGTTGTTTCCATTTTGAGATCGAAAGATGAAAATTTTGACCCATTCTAGATCATATTTTGAAAATTTTGGTTCCGTAATCTTTGTGTGCTTAAGTGCTCCTTTAGAACTTAGCAACTAATCTCAAATTTCACTGAGAATACTGCGCAATTAGGAATGATCTTTTATGCACTGTATTTCCATTTTTACCAAAAATTATCACTCTTTTGCCTTCTGAAATCGCCTTTAATCGATGCACTTTCATAGGTCAAGTTGGGATGGAAAATCGCCTTATTACATTTTCATATTTTATTAAGCACTCTAGTGCATTAAATTACACTATGATTTCATTTCGAAATCGTAATTATTCATTGAAATGGAGGGAATTATAAGTTCTGATGCTGGGATAACATTTGAACTCGAGAATAGCAAAATAGCAAAAGGCCTAAATGCAAGATAAATGGGAGAATGTAGAGTTCTTGAATTCTTGAAACCTTATATTATCCGAGTTCCTCGCAACGGATATAAATCATTTTTAAATATTTAAAATTTCCAAAGCTCAATCATCAGGAATTGTTCCCTGGATTCTGGATAAGTTCATGTCTGAGTTTGGTGACCAGTTGATACCATCGACAGCTTGGCTATGCTACTTTGATTCATTCATATCTTATTAGAACCAAAAGTAGGCAGATAAGACAAAAAAGCACTTTATACATTTTGACATATTATAATAACAACCTGTAAATACGGTTAATTTCTGTAATAAGTATACTTCATTGTTTCAAGGTAACGATTTTGCTATTATTATCATGGAAAGAATATGAATAAAGGAAACGATGGAATTTTCTCATGTGTGGTCAAATAAAAGAAGAGAATGCATTCAAAGCTCCATATGAGTTTCGAGTTCACTCATTGGTGTATATATTACTAAGCGGTCTTTTATAATGCTCCCTTGTTCCTTCCTAAGGCTGCAACTATTCAGATCTCAAGATGAAGAAAGAAAGGATCTGTAGCTCAAACAACAGTTTCTACTGTAAAAAATTAATGTAATTATATAGGACTGGATATGAGATAAATGATAAACTGACTGATTGGTCAATATTGACAACGATGGGTTCTTCGCTGGCAGTATTTCATATCTAAGTTTGAGTGTAAGAATTCAAAAATTGATAATTCAGTGTATTAGAGATGAATTTACGAATGTGCGAGTGTACTCTTTGTGTACTGGCACGAATACACTGAAAATGTTCTACTCAATTTTCTAAAACGATTGCATTTCATTAATTTTTTTGTTTTAATAATTTAACCTTAAGGTATCTGAACAGTTAAATCGAGGAGCTAGTCATTTCATCCGGATTTGTTTACGTTATGTTATCGTCACGGAAGATTGTTGAAATTAGAGGCGATGTTTCCACACCTGAAGTTTGCCTCAAATGAGTCTTAGTAACGGGTTAATTAATTAGCGAAATGAATTCTTATATAAATTTGACAAAATTATTGTTGTCATAGAAATTGCGTGATAGTTCAATTTAGTTTGGAGTATCAAATAAACTAATTTTATCTCTATCTCTATCTTTATCTCTTTGATTTTGTTGACTCATTAATAAGTTTAATGCCTTTTCCCTTAATCCATCTAAACTGTAAAATATTTGGTATTTTTCTAATTTATGACAAACATGTGAATAAAATCTATCGCATATTATTAAATGTCTCTCCTGCGCACACAAAATCAGTGAACATGATCATTCGATCGAAAAAGTCCTTTGTGCTCGCAGAACAGAGGTGAAACAAAATTGAGAGTCTTCGATACTGTTCTTCCTGTCGTAGTCAAAATCTATTGAGATTTGTGATGGAAGGAAGTTAGAACAACAGTTTAATTGAAATACACATGAAATTTCTCCACCCATCTAGCTGATAGTCGATATCAAACACGGTACCAACTATTTTTCAATGCTCGTTGTGTTTTAGAGAATAAAATTCTTTCACGAGGTCTTTCAATTACTATTTTTCCTGTCCATCCTTAGAATGAAGTCTGGCCAGTAATATATTATTGGCTTACTAGGTCAGTTATTCACATTTATCAAAAATTATAAAAAAGCGGCACATTTAACAAGAAGTCATACCGCTGTAAATTAATTTATATATATTAATCAACTCAAACCATATGTTATGACACCTAAGACCCTAGTATTTGGCCAAATGATAAACTCCCTTTGAGAGATGGTGACTTTGACAGCTGGGGCATCTGATTTTCCTCTGGTTATTATTGAGGCCACGGATTTTATTTTCTAACGATTTTCAATGCGACAGCTGAATAGACGGTGAGAAAAGAAATGATAGTGGTGAGTAGAGTTTATTGAGAGGGGACTGGGGACCACGAGGAGGAGGGAAAATGCATATGTAAGTGGTGGTTGAGACAGGGTACCGGGTACCTATTTTCAAAGTTATTTATATGAGGAGAAAATTAATCTTTTAGTAAATAGATTACGCCAGTAAGACATGTTGAATAGTAGGAAACCACTAAAAGCCTAACAAAAATTGGAGTCCGTAGAAAGCTCGATTGCGAAACTAAAATTACCAATTTACATTTCTCCTCCCCTAGATAACTATTATACTGATATCTACACACCCCAGTATAAAACATAACTAAGATGAGACCTTTTGTTTTGAGGGACTAAATGCAGTTTGAAAAGATTTTGATATTCATAAATAGACTTGTCTAGAAGCTTGATATTCAGGATTTCGTTTACGAATGTCAAAATAAGTAAAAATCTGAGAAGGGATGTCTATAATATTTTCGACAGTTGGCGCTTCAAATTCACAATTCCGTGTACTATTTTGGATAAATCGGGCATTTTTCTCACTGGACGCTGACAATCTTCAGTTTGTCTTATTTACAGCACCAAATAATGAAAAGGGAAACTACTTGGCCCCTTCACGGTGGCTGGGGGATTTGACTCAAATAGACATAATCGGTCGAGCTACTGCTAGTAGAGGCAAACAGGTAGCTGATTGGATCACAAACGTTCGCTTGTGATTGGTCAGATTAAAAGCATCCACCATTTGCACAGATTCATTTGCGACGACTTATGCAAGCTGTGTTCGTTGCACGAGTGTCTTGTTTTTCTCCATCTCTCTTCGCTACTTCCGATATTTTTTCGATACTGAATTCACACCTTTATGGAATTAGTTACAGCCCATCTACGTACGTTGTTGTTTATTTTTATTTTATTACTATTTCAATATATTTCTTCATTAATAATAAACTAACAAAATGACGGTGGAATAATTTATGGTTGAACATTTTTTAATTTGATTTGGAGTTATGCTAATAGAAGATATATATACATATATATGCGTGTTCTTGCAAAAGATTTTTTATAATAGGACACGATCCTGGTTGATCGTATGTGATATTTTTCTGGAATTTGAAAATAATAATTCCAGTTATTTTAAAATCGTATAGATCATAAGAGTTGGACAGTAAGGTGCAGAGCTTTCAAGAAAGATCTTTGCGAAACTTTATGATTTCTCATTGTGCATTTTGACATTCTTTTCCAGCTCTGATTTTGTTCTGAAGGTTATAGTCATGTCAACATTTTCTCCCCATTTGGTTGAGTGATCTTGAATATGAAATTATTAAGTAGAAGTACATATTCAGTGGCGCAATAAAATAAGAAGAGTTGTTGCATGACCAATTTCCCCCTTTCACGACATGAAGATTCTTAACTTTGGCATCTGGTATTTAAGAAATATTATTTACTTTTAAAATCTAAGTTAAATGCAATTTCTATGCATTTTCTTTTATTATAATGTTAGATTTGAATTCCATTTAATCGAATTAAATCATCATTATGTGGAACATGGTTAAGTCTTTCTATGAAGAGAACATGGAATGCCATAGCAGATGCGATTGAACAGGACTGCACAAACTTAGATATTTAGCAGATAACCGCTCAGAACTAAGCCAGTTAGTTATGAGTGCAGTTAACCGGTAACGAAATTGAGTCAAACTGAGAGGTAATGAAAATAAAAATAAATTCAAAATGTCTTTATAGAGAAATCGATTATGGCAGCTCACTATGGCTACACTTTTCACTTCTATGTATTATAAACAAAAGGATAATATATTCACCTTTATTTTGAGATAAATTTAATGGTTTCCATCAACTACAAGAACAATGTCATTTCTTCATTATCTAATAGTCCTTCAACTTTGTCTAAAATGTTGAAGAAGTCTGATCAAGGCTGAGCTCATAGCACACAAATAAGCCCTTGACCTATCCTTAGTAATCATCTTAGAGTTCCATCTGGCAGAGTCCTCAAGTATAAGTTGCTCCAAAATTATCTAGACCACACCCAAAGTAATGAGACCACAGACGGCATGGTGCGGGACACCTTTTTTCAAATAATGCTTAATAATTGTGAATACAATTAACGCTGCGCTGCACGAATATTGAGCACTGATTGGTTGGGAGGCCTCTGCACGCACGACCGCACGTTCGCACTTTCCAGAATGTTCAATTGTGCGCGAGATCCCTTTGGTTAGCCCTGGTAGCGTTGTACAATCCACAAGTTATTTTCGATTATGTGGATTGATTGTCATGTAGGCTTAATAAGCTCAGACTCGGGAGAATGGAGATTGCGAGGAATGAATATGTTATGTTTGTACTGAAAGAGGAGTCAACATCTAATTCAAATTGCGTGTAAGTAAATCTTATTTTAATAACATTGATAAGGCTAGTAATATTTATCCGGTCGATAGGTAAGCTATCCTTTGCCAGTCTTTTCTTACGACGTTTGCTAATTTTGAAAAAAAGCATTCAATGAAATTCGTTATTTTAATTAAATAAAAACTATTGATAGGAGCAAGAGCTTTCTTATGATTTATTTTGAACGATCTGGGCTGAGAATGGTTCACATATATATTAATTGTCTAATTGACAAGAACACATTGTGGACTATTTTGACAGCGCCTGCGAGATGTGGATTTTTCATCTCGAGACGAATCATAGACTGTGGGACTTTGAGTAAAAAATGTACCTGTTTAGCCATTTATATTTTAAACTAGAGCATTTTCGGTCTTTAATCTGCCGAATCGAAGTGGTTATCATTCAGGTCATTCATTTTAAATTTGAGGATAAATTGATTGCTTATTTTGCATTAGATTATTCAAGTAGGTAAATAGAAGTAATAAGAAATTTAAAAATGGTAAATTTTTAAAATTTGACTCCAGAAGACGCACTTTTATTTATAAATTTAAGGTATATTATGCTGGTCATATGAACTGCTTCATGGCTCTATCGTCTTAACCCTGCAACCTAATGTAGGATTTTATCTATTATTGAATAACATTTAATATTTTACTCTGATTAGAGAAAATACATTGGCTTTTTCGGCGATCCATTTCCGATTTTAGAAAATTTATGTACCCACCCGATTTACTTGTTGTCCAACTGTATTCACACCATAATAACTCCAATTGTTTTAATTTTACTACGATTGTACCTCAAGTTCTCTTATTTCATTCCAGGTAATGATCAGATCAATCCGATTAAAAATAAGGTTTAGCAAATATACGAAAGTTTGGATTTTGGTAATCTTTACCATTTCCTTCACCGCAATTCACTCTTACCTTACACAAAAACAAATTAATATCAAAGTCGAGGAGCTATTTGCTCAAATAACTTCACCAGATCATCCATACTGTCGGTCATTTCGGGAGAAATTTCCGAGGAGTGAAAGAAAGTATGACATGGATATCGCCTTTACGATTGTTGTGCACAGAGATATTGAACAGATAGCCAGACTTCTGCGTATGATCCATCGGAAGAATAATTACTATTGCATCCATACCGATTTAAGATCCCGATTATCATTTGAAAATGCTCTGGAAGGTTTGGCTACATGCTTCGGTCCAAATGTTGAGCTTGTACCCAAGTACAAACGCATTGCAGTTCGGTGGGGAGATGAAACAGTACTTCGTCCTCAATTTATCTGTGGTGAACAGGCCCTTCATCGACATGCTTCTTGGAAGTACCTTCTGAATATTGTCGGTCAGGAATTCCCTTTGAGGACCAATATGGAAATTGTTGCGGCTATGAAAGCTTTGAACGGTTCAAACATGATTGAAGCTCGCGACCTTGGTTATTTCAAGGTACGAACATGGGGCAAAAGCCTACCTAATAATGTAAGTAATTTGTGATTTTTGTTTCTGTTATAATCTGCTCTTCTCTGTGGGATACTGTGATCGTCTCTTAGATTCCATAAGAAATTGTACTAGTTAGAAGTCCAATATGACAACATCCAAATAACCATCTCAAAATAAGACGCGGGTTTTCGTTTGATAGATCCATTTATATTATTTACAACCGTAATATAAATAATTTCGTTCGAATAAAAGGGAATTAAAAGAAGTGAGAATTTGAAAGGTAGAAAATGGAGAATCTTACGCATAAGAATTATTTTGGGGAAAATATTATTTTCTTGTATGTAGCAGTTTATATTATTAAATTATATATACTAAAATTAAATTTTCGTCTAGGCTCCATGGATTAAGGGCTCAGTCTATGGAGCTTTTAGGAGAGAATTTATACAAGAGGCTGTCCTCGGTCAATCCACGCGTGCTATTCGAGATTTAATGCTCCAACCTCAAACATTCCAAAATCCAGATGAATTTTTCTTCAGTACCCTTAATTACAATCCTCATCTCCCCCTACCTGGCAGTTGTATGAACACTTCATATTTCAAAGATCCTTTTCTGGCCAAGTTTGTTATTTGGGAGGATTCTCAAATTCCCTGCCCGACAAAATACGTTCGAATGGTGTGTATTCTTGGTATCCAACATGTAGAATATTTAAAAAAGACCCCTGAATTATTTGCAAATAAGTTTTATGCGAACTATTACCCTGAAGCCTATGATATCATGGAGAAATGGTACTTTGACAAGATTGCGAAAGAGACAATTACGGGAACCTACGACAGGGAAAGTTTCGACGTCTCTGCGTATGCAGACCTCATATGTACTCGATACCATTATTAAAAAGGGTTTGTATCGGTGTTTTATACATATTTTTAATAAATTTTTGAAATGGTCTATTAACCATCTTTTGGATTTGATTATCTTAGTTAAATGTTGTTGTATTTATGACAGAAAAGAAGCAGTATATGATGTGATCGCAATACGAGTATGTATATTGTGAAAGAGACGACGGATATCAGTCAGAGAATAGAAAGGCATCATCAAATGGAAAAAGTTTCTTTAGGGTGGAACAAATACGCTTCAGTTTTAGACATTACACAAGTTTTGAAATCCATTTTGTTTCCTGCACTGCAGTTTATTAGTATGTATTTACTTTAACTGGTAATATGTCCTCTTTATCGCAGGTGTTAGGACCCTCTGAAAAGTCGTAAATGAACCTCTGACAATGTCTCACTCAAAATGTGAATGGGCGAGATGTTGAAATGAAAGTAATTTTTACTGCTACTAACAGGTGTAAACGACCGCTTCTAAAAAACTGAATTTATTTCTAATTTAATCTGCTGATGGCAAAACATTCTATTGATATTAATGAGTTAATGTTGGCCAAAAAATAAAGCCCAAGGCCACAAATGATGTTTAGCATAGAGACCATCAATTCCTGCGGGTGGTCATTAAGTCGCTCCTCCTCCTTTTTCAGTATGAGGACGCACGCCGCTCCTTTCAACTTGACAGTTAGTCGGGACAGGAATAGTTATTATTTTAGCGGCGTTTTAAGCCTCAAACATAAACATCATGAAGACAGCTTTCATCCATGTTAAAAGTCCCTGCTTGGTTAAGAGTCTCGTGGATTAACAGCACTTCTTTGTTTTCTCCCCGGATCTGAATACCTGTGTTCCGGTAATATCTGGCAGGCACCTAGATTATATCGACAGAGAAAATTACTTACAATAAAGGTAAAGATTCCTATCTTGCACAAATTATTCATCTGAAAATCTGTAAAGTGTCCGACTTTATGCATATAACTAACGAGAGGTAGTTTAGGAGCCACAAAAACTGACCTGATGATTAGATAAAGGAAATATGATTGTTTGAAATAATGCTTGACAATGGTGGGAAATGAGGATTTAAACCGTCTCACTTTATATGCCTGATTTTAATCAAATCCAAAAAATATATAGGAAAATGTAGCGAATCAATCAGCTTAGAGATGTCGACACTACGAACGCTAATGGTATTGAGTTTGACTAACTGGCGCTTGCACAGATTCTTCTGTATAGATTGCAGGTGGTTTTGATAAATAAAATTGGTTTTCATCGTATCAACACCAAACGAATTTTCGGCCGTCTTATATTACATTAAGAGGCGGCGTACTCCAGTTCAGAGGTCTCATCCTTCATTTTATTAATTCACTTGGAGAGAGTCAGATAAATGGAAAAAACACCAGAGCACAACTACCAGATAAATCGGTTAAGCATTGTGGTAAAATGAATGTCAGTTTTTCCCATGTGAAGATTTGAAAATTCCCTAATGGCCTTGAAGAATTAAGTATTCTTGTCAAACAATATCGTTATTTTCCAAAAATTTTTTCTTGCTGCATACAGCCCTTTCTACTACTTACTAGTGTATTCATTTTGTTCTGCTAACTGAAAGCCTGGAATGGTTCAAGTTCTGTCATAGAGCGGCTTAACTACAGGTCTCATTATGGCCAAGTGAGAATGCTGATGGGGGACTGAATACGTCTGCTGAGAAGGTGAAATAGTTGGACTGTGCTTTTGGGACTTTTGTTTAGAACTAACCTTGATTTAATTCAGAAAACAAGTTCCATGAAATGGAGAGAATCGTAGGGGAGCGGGGTGTGGTTGGCCGTTAGAGAAGTTGCCTTCAGTTTAATGAACAGACCATTCTTAAGACCTTCAATACAGTCACAATTTCCGTGATTAGGTGAGCTTCCCTTCATTTATTTGCAACCAAAAGCGAATCCAATGAAATCTTTTTAATTTAATCCAGTTGGAGGAAGTTCAAGGATGCAACTATAACAATACTAACCAGTTCACTCCTGACGAAGTCAGAAATCATGTAATAGCGTACTATTGAATAAAACCTAATAAAGCACACAGCTTAATCACATATGCTAAAACGAATATCACTTGTTACAACTATGAGAAATCCAAATAATTTTTATTTGTTGCGCAAATCCCTTCATCGAGCAGCAAGATTCTAAAAGTACACATCTTTTCATATCTATAGTCGCAAATTAATTCAGACAGACAACCACCAAAGTTGTAATTTACTACACCTTTATAGCTAAACAGCGGCTAGCAAGGCACCGACTCATTTGAAAGTCTCCATAATTACCAGTTAATGTAAAAGAAAGGCTAATCGAGATCTTTGTAGAGCCAAACCTCTATTACGGTCTTTTCAAAATAGTATCAAGGGTGCCCGACAGCAAAAAGTTAAAGGTTTTCTTAAAACTGTTCTCGAAAAGCTATATCGGCTGATTTCACTGAGAAATCCCGCAGCTAATTTTCAACAAAGAAGACTATGCTATGAAAAGTCTTCCCACTTCTCTTATCCTAAAGCCTCCTTCGAGTCATTGTTTTCCAAGGTGAACAAATAAGAAAGGATACACAAAGTCATTGCTAAATTAAATCGATCAGGACAACAAGGGAGTCTGGTTTGACAGCTAAAACAGCCAACAATGCCAATTTCTGCCTCTACTAGCGTAAACCTGTACCTTAAAATAATTCGAGCAGAAATTGTGAGGGGCGAATGCTTGTGGAGAAGAAATCTTCGCTCTTACACTATCGACAGGATTACTGTTCCTTGGGCACAACGATCAACGAGGACTTCCAGATTGTTTTAAATCTTATAAAAGACAAGGGTGACTGAAATACCATATATCAGATTGTTATCCTTAATTTAACGTGAAAACTAGTGCGAGCCTCTTCAAAAAAGGTTGTCTGAAAAAGCGTCAACATATCGTCTTATTGCTGAGAAGAAAAGAATTAACTATTACGAATCGCAAGAACCAAATTTTCCTATCCTTTCCCAAAAATGTTTCAGCTCTGCTGTAGATGTGCATTCACTTGTCCCAATGGCATACTGTATACTACTGTTATTGATGAAAGGACATGTACATTAGTAGTAGTATTATCAACATGATTACCAGACGGATTTTATTTAGATCTGGAGATCATTTTTTCCACCCGATGCAAGTCAAATGATTTCATAGCAGACTGCATGATTAGATAATTTAATTAATTAACGCATCCGATTGGTTAACATTTCTCCTTTAAAATGCTCTCATTATTCTGCGATAGTCTATTTGTTCTATCAACTTCTCACATATTGGGACCTCAATAAATGATGGCATCAAGTAAAATCTATCTCAGGGTCAACGGATATGGATATTTGGAAATATCCAAGTGTGTTATGATATTTACAGATACAGCAAGATACCTCATAAACTGTTGCGAAGAGACTTAACGAAAGCTCACTGAGCAAACGTAATGTGTTGCTTTTTTTCAATATCATATCTTAACGTTTTTATATCAAAAGTGAAATATACTTTTTTCAAGCGAATGTCTTGGGAAAATGTATCAGGATTGTTTGGAGTCGCGTTAGCAGTTCGAGTAGATGATGGAAAGGTAATTCTCCTACACGGTCCTCTGTAGGGCATGAGTCTCTTGATTGTCAATGTACATGCTTTATTATTTTTTTATTATTTATTCAGCCTTACTTTATCGTAAGTGAGTTGAGGATCGTAATAAAAATAACAGAAATTAGAAGATAAGTTCATTATTTACTAAGCAATTTAGGTATTTAATGTGAAGTAACACTTTCTCGTATTTAGGACAGCCAGTCCAGTTAGTTAACTTTTTTCCGGCAAGTAGATAATAAACTTGGACTCCAGATATATTATATCGGGCGAAGATAGTCGCTTCTTATAACCTTTCAATCCATTTTGTTTCAACGGTTGAGAAGGCGGTTTTAACTTAGCAGAGATGAGCGAAAACACTTTTAAAATTTAGAACATGATTGGGCGGTTAATAAAAACAGACCTTCGGGCTGGCTGGAGAGATTATAGGGAAAAATTTCTCTTGTCCATCTTGGCGACCACCAAACAGTCGACTTGGACTTAACTTTCATTCCACTGTGATAAGTTATGTACAATTTTTTCCTCCGCTAAAACCTTATTTCTTTTACCTGGATGTGTTTGACTTCCCCTTTCGTTAGACCTATCCCATTTGACAATTCAGACGGCTGTAATAAACGTAATATGCTAAAATATACTCTATCCTAAACGTGTCCTCTCTGAGGTCTTGTGCTTAGTCCACAAAATGTTAAAATGTCTCCACGACGGGATTGACAACTATTACTTACTACCCCCATGCTGATGTTGTAGTCTACAAACGCTTTACCGTAAATTGCAACCTGCCAGGTCTAGAAATAGCATTAAACAACAATTTCGGCCTGGCTAACTTTGACAGGGTCGATGTGCCTGAAGACAGCTGTACCCGATTGCCATTCATTTCCAATTTTAATTGAATATTGTTTCAACTTCACCAAATTAAAACGAGTGCATATATTACTAATTTGCATAGTCTAGCTTCAGGAAATTCGTGCGACAGGAGTGTGGTAAATTTAACATAATGATCCCAAATTCTAAGGGGTAAGTAAAAATATCAAGAAGTCCATTTATTTAATGATCGTATCGGTGATGCGAATTGTTGGACAGCATGATGCTTAGCTTTCGGATTCAAATATCCCGAAGGGACAGGTCTGCGAGACTTTATAATTGACATTTTTTCTATTTTAAACTTTAACTCGCATTTTTTATTCTGAAGGTCATGTTTCAGGAAAAATTTACTCTTAATTCGTAGAGCAATTTTGTATTTGAAATTATTAATATGAAGACTCAAATCAAGGAGTAAAGAGAATCAGAAGAACCGTTACATTGTCAGTTTCTTCTGTACAGACCTGCATGCGACAAGAAGAATTTAAGGCTGTGTTCCACTAGCAGTTAATATTACTCGATTTATGTAAGTTCATTTTCTTCTCTCTTTACTTTCCTCTATTTCCAAATGGAAGTGGCCTGAAAATTTTATTATCTTCCGCTGAGGTGGTCATGAATGGTCTGTAATCTTTAACTATCGAGTATGGCGTTACTGTTAAGTTGCAGTAACCCCTATCATTAGAAGTTGGCAACTAATAAATTGTCCATGTGACCAGCCATGACAGGTGAACATGTAACATTTGCACCTACCTCCTCAAAGTGCATGCATTTGTTAAAATGAATGTGAGCAATGTGATGATAGCGCGCATTTTTTAGCAATGAGGTGCCCTTGCAGCATTTGTCAAACGCAGTCAGTGAAGTAACGCTGGATCCTAAGTCTTGCCATTGTTTCTCTAATTATTATTCTGTTTTGGCAGATGTAAATATATTGCGAAAACGATTAGAGCTTTCTTCCACTGACTGAAAATCCACTGTAGTAGTTCTTAAATCCTATCTTAGGATAACTAATACTTAACCACGAACGCTTACGTATCCCAAATGAAAAGTTAGAAAGAAGAGGTCTGGTAAGGTAGCAAAATATTGGGACTGGGTTGGAGGAAGGAGAGGAGAGGAATTTTTAACACTATTGAGTCTTAAATGTTAATGTTTTGGAAGGTGTTTGGCCATCAGAGAGGTCACTGTTAAGTGTAAGATGACATCTAAATCACATACGTACAAACGATTAAATCATGTTAATCGGAGGTTAAATTTCAAGCCGACATCTAATCTGCATACTTAAATAATAGCAGAGGAGAACTAAACTCATCCAAAATGCAAATGATTTCTAAAGGACAGTCAGTGGTTTTATATAACGGAAAGAAGGTAAGTACTTACTTTCAATTCGGTAAATTAAATTGCTTCCTTTAGAGAAGCTACTTCAGAAGAAGTAACCTTTGAATCACCAATAACGGGCAATATTCTCGGTGAGTAAATTAACCAAGTGTTAATTTGACCTTTAAAGATTAATTCGATGCCATACTTATAATGATTAGAGCAAATGATCTATTGAGTTCTTCGTTCGTGTAAAACAGCGACTCAACAAATAGATCAGCGTTACTTAATAGAACGATCACACAAACGTGTAATAACTTTTCAAATGCCGGTCAAATATTCATCGCAGTCTCATCAAATACTGCAAACACTAGCAGAAAAAGTGACGGTCTAATATCAAATCGAATTGAGACCCATGCGAAGTTATTTATGAATTTCATTGAATTTGCTCTTCAATATGATTAACCTACTATTGTCTTTTAAACAGGATAATGGCTAGGTATCTTGATCCCAAAGATACGTTGCTAGCTATCATCTTCTAGCTACTGCTAATCCCTACTATAGGGTGAAGATAGTGATATTACTGGATAGAGGTAGGAAACCCAAGGGAACTATTGGAAGCCTGGGCGTAGTCTGTATATGAGTTTGCTGGGTGTGTTGAGATTTTGCTTGATCGTGGATGTGGTTTGAGTATAACGTTGAATATATAGGAAGAAACGCGAGGGAAATAAACTTTTAAGCAGAGTGGAAATAGGAAGAAATGACACAAATACGTCCGGGTTGTCTATCGAATCACTTGTAATTGGTACAGTAAAAAAATAATGTCACGATTGGGGATACCATTTTCCTCTTTGGCGTTTGTGTCACTGTTATCTTTATTGGAATTCGGTAATTGAGGTCTTTAAATCAGTGAATGCTCTATGCTTTCCCTTCGATAGTGTAAAAGCTTTGCCTCATTCTCTGCAAATATTCATATACAATTGATAGCCTTATATTTCACCAATCATGTCGGATTTCCCATAGGGACGGGAATTGACTTTGTCGGTATTTTAGCTGTGATATATCACTCACATCTAAGACTTCCACGGAGACCTTAGTCATGACTTAGAGTAGCTCTAACCTGATCATAAATGAGGCTAGATATCCCCTTCTGAAAATAATGATCTCAAAGATAAAAGGTAACAACAGCATTTCCAGAGTGAGAAGGCCAAGATCAATTTCAAGAATATCTCGATTAGCCTTGAATTTAGCAAATATGATTTGATATTCTAAAAAAGCTTAATATAATTTTCCTTGAGAAACCAGAGGATGTAGACTTTTAGATCAAAAGACTGTTACAGTATGCGCATCCTTAATTGACACAACTGTTATTATCCTTTTGTCACTAATTTAATACCTAAATTGTAAGAGATTCTTTCTCAACCCGTAGACTGCAGGAATACAGACAGTGCATTGATAATTGCAAAATAACTTCGAAGAACCTTAAACAAAAAGGAATATCAAAAGGATTTCAGCAGCGAATGCATTCGCCACCTCATTATTGATGGTTCGAATAAGAGAAGGTCTTGTGGCTATTCAAGCGGAATTTTTAGACAATCAAATCATCTCTATAAATGCACCGACACAGTTGTTTATCCGAAACTTATGGTCCTTCATTCACCTGAGGTTTGTGGCGTTGTTTTTTTCAATAAATTTTAAATGGTCAGAAATCAAATCCTATGTAATGCTGCATCATTTCATTTATATAAGATGATAAATAGTTGATAATACTTTTATGAGAAATGTAGTCCAGTCTCATATCCAAAGAGAATGTAGAGTAGCGGAACTACTTTAAGAATCCAACCACGTTAGGCTAAAGTTGTACCATTACAAATCAAATGATTTCCTTAAAGATAGTAGAATACAACAAAAGTAGAATGTAGAGTTTCCTCGGCCAAGGGGTACTGAACAAACCACGATGAGGATTCAAGAGAGTAAGAGAGAGAGGAGATGGGAGGGAAGTGTAAGAGTTGGTAAAAGGGAGAATCGACGAAAAACCGGTGTATTGTCATAAGGAATGTGAGTAAAAGATAATTTTGGAAAATGTACAGTGTCATCCTTCAGGTAACCTACACCATCACACGTCTTATCAACTGTAGATGGGGCGTGAATTTAATACCCTGAACAAAAGGCATCAGTTTTACAGGCTTGGGTCATGTCTGTCAGTAGGTTGACATTGTAAGTAGCGTGATCTGAATATATCTCTATTAAGGCACCCAAGTAGGTGAGGGAAGTTAATAGGAAGAGAAATAAATTCCTTACAATGTATGAAAGATGAAAATAAGGACCAAAAAGCATTAAGATTAAAATAATGAGACCGGGAAGCGAAGGCAACCGATGACTATGTAGTCCGATCAAGCCAATTGCCATACTAAGCCCCCACTTTCGTTTCCCCGTTGGTCTACTTTGTGTGCAAGTGTGTGATTCACTTTGGTCTTAAAAGGTTGGGGATTATAAGTTCCCTGCACGTCTAGCCTAACTGACACTTCAATGAGTGGTGAGTCTTAATGATCGTCTACTTTTCAATGCACGATAGGGAAAACTGACATTGATGTGTGCTATATTGTCTTAGGTAGCTGGCAGATATTCATTTTAATCGCTATCGTAAAAGAAACTATTATTTAATTTCTACTTGCATAGCCCCGGGGATTGCACCTTGTTAGACTGTGCAGGGGGAACAATTGGTCAGATCTTCAATCTCCATAGGGTTGAATAGGCTCACAATATGTTCCAAGAACTTCGACTTCTACTCATCACTCACTTGTATTCTTACCATCTCGGAATAAGTGCATAAGCCTTAGGTACTGATTTTATTACTAAAAGGTTTATTTCATCTGCTTTCCCATTCTTTAGAGTGTTATGACAGTCTTCGCAAGGTTAGCGAATTGGGACAAACTCGTACTCGTATTGGCTCCACCCCTATACTGGCAATGGTTGAATAACTACGTCGGATTCTTTGAATTATCGTCAAATAGTCATGTTCACCCTCTCTCTATTGAGAAAGTCTTTTAAGATCCGAGCTGCAGATCTGATCAAATTTTCGAAGAATTTAATGAACCTGATGAAAGCGTTAACCCTTTTTGGCAATTGAGGTGCAAAGGTGATGAGTTCACAGTATGGACTATTTTGCTTTCTCTTTTAAAACTCAAGAATTGGATGTTAGCCTTGCAGTCCATTACCGGCTTGATAAAATATAGGATTACATGCAAATCAATCTAGTCCGAGTTTGTTTTCGAACAGAAGTATTGGGTACAATAATTTACCAAAAAGTATTTCTGTAGATGTTATCGCCGCCTACACCCCATTCCAGTTCTATTTGACCTCACTTTGACGACTTTCAAAAACTGAGGATGAGTTGATAAGAAAATTTGACTCGATGTGTAATTTCTCCTTGTGTTTGCATAATAAACGTATAGAAGGTTAGAAGACTTCCAAAATACAAGACTAATATCAACTTAGGTGAACGAGGGTGGTAAAATAAAGGTCATTATTCGGCAACATACTTACTCATGATCGTCAGATTGCAATATGTCAGGAAAAGGCTTTATTCGAAAAGAGTTATGCAAAGGAAGCATAAAAGTTTGGGCAATCAATGGGGAATAAAAAGTGTGCATCACTGGGGCATCACTAGGACCCAAATATTACTAATTAATTTAATTTTAGATAGGAGATCCGACACATATTCAGATATATGACTGCATTTTTTTTAACCAGGACAAAAGTGATGAAATGACGGCCCGTCAAAAAAAAATATGTAATTGATTGCTATCGCGACTCAAAAATGAAACCTCTATAGATTGTGTCCATGTGAGGGAGCACATACTAATCGCATGCAACTCCTGAGATTAGGTGAGCATTTAAAATGTGATATTATACTGTCAAGGCCAATGAAATTAAGTATTTATTAAACTTCTTATGATTATTCAAGGAAACTAAATCTTAACCGGCTTTGAAAGTAGAGCTGAACAACGCTAGTGAGGAGAGAGACTATATCTTACGAGAATCCGCCTTCCAAAATATCACAGCCTGGAGGGTAAGGGTCAGTAAATGTGTTGGATTTATTTTCCCTTCTATAATTTAACAAAAATGTTCCCGTAGAAATGTGAGAATGCTGGAGAAAAGGATTTCCTGTTAAATATGGAAACGTCTTAAAGATAAACATACAAAAGATACTTGCGTGAGGTCAGGGGATTGGATTTAAGCTTTCGACTGTCTGTGCATATGTTGTTCAATCTACGGTTTAACGTATTTGTCAAAATTATTGATTCATTGCGCTTTTCTTCAGCAAGAGACATTGTCATAGTGTGGCGATTTGGACTAGTTACACGAATAAATAAATTGCATTATGATAATTTAAGCAGTTCAGGTCCGGATAAGACACAAAAATATCGTATCGTATATATCGTCGTTACACTGTTTACTCTCAAATAATTAATCAGAAATATATTTGATTTGTGATTATTTATTTTTAAACAATTATGAAAGAAAGTTCATTTAAGAAATTACAATTTTGTTTGGGTTAGGGGTAGGTTAAAACTGATTTCCATGTAACTATCTAGAAAATCTTTTTTAACTGATTTGGTGGTGGAAACCATCAAGCTGCTGATTTCACTTAATGCGAAAGTTTTGAAGCGGCTCACCGTTTGGACCTATTCGTTCTCCGTTTTCATTGCTCGTACGTTTTTAATTTCAAATAGCGTGTCCCTTTAACCCCTTCATGCATCTTTAGTCAATATTCCAAGCCCATTAAAGAAGATTTAATGAAATTTGACTTGGGCAGGAGAAAAATATCACGAAACTGTTCTGGTGGGACAGTTTCTTCTTACAGTCCTTCAGGTTGACCGGTAATAGTCAGCGTATTAAACCACACCAGTTACCATAGACGTTATGAACTCTTACTTGGAAGATGTGCACGCTGACCACTACGCCAGTGGTGAACATGTACCTTCAGTGACTTCATGCATCTTCAACACTTAAACACACGTGATGAGATGAGTTATTAGATTGTGTATTTTTTCTCTTTTTGAAGAAACTTATAATGGACTATCCATGTATTTTAGCCTTTTAATCTTCCTTTATGAGATATTGTTTTTGTACAGGATTGAAAATGTTACTATTTCCAGTGAAATTCCCTTTCTCCCGCAGTGCCATCAGTCAAGCAATTCGAAGTGGTCAAATGATGTAAGTAAAGTGTATCATTTTCGTCTCTTTGTCTCAATGCTTCTCGCGTCTTCTCCATTTTGATTCTTGCGACGACATCGCTCCAGCTTTTGATAATATGTGAGTTATATAACTTGCGTCATGAGCAAGAATTCAACACAATTTTTAGGGTGAAATTCGACGACCTCTGGAAACCGCCTTTCTACCTTCCATACTAAAACTATGTATTCGCAGAGTACTGGGATATGCAGCTTACCCGAATAAAACATCAAATGCTTTCAGATTAGAACATTTAGAGGAAAACCCTATGGTTCATTAATGAGTAGATTAGTTTATTCTTTGAGCAACATTTTGGCATTAATATTTTGCACATTTTAACAAACACATTTTATAAACTTAGGACTTTGCCTTCATAGTCTAAAGTTTTCATAAAAACAACTTATTCCAGACCTTATTTTTGCTTTAATGAAATCAAAAATAAGGCTTATTTTGAGTTTAAATGTATTTAACTATTCAGTTTACATTTTAAAATTCTACAATTGCAGAATGCTACTATGCATAACCAAGTGGTTTTTTGGGTATACCTACAAGAGCATTGCTAAAATAATAAATAATCGGATAATAACTTGTGAGGCGCCAATGGAGTGATGATAATAATAAAACAAATGCCAATGGAAGATATGTAAACATATTAGGTAAAAGAATTTCGACACGTGTAGCTATAGACAAGACAAGTTAATATGAAAGGACTTAAAGTCAGTAATGTGTTAGAAAGAGTGAAATATGGATTAAGAAATATAAACGGTAGAAAGGATGAGAGGAAGCAACCAATTCGCCTTGATAACCACAATCCTCCTTCATGTTTCAGCGAAGGACAGGATGATGAGTGTACCTGGAAATGTTGTCTTCCAAGTGGTTCACTCTGCGTTGGACAATACTACTATGACTGTTAGCTAACCATGTCTGTGGATTTATACGATTCTCTGCGCTTATGAGTGCAATCGCTAGTGCAAATATGGCCTCCTTCTTAAGATACTTGTAAATAGACCTAAAGTGCTGCTCTGACAGCTCAAAGGAGGCTAAAGTTGAAGAATTATATGAATTCAAAGAGTGTTAATTCCGACGAGAACTTAACCGTTTTATATAGGGAACACGGGGGGATGATAACGGAAAGGGTACTGGGGTCTACGTGGTGCATGTCTAAGGTGAGAGATTTATACTTTTATAATAATATCTTCCTTTTAGGTGAAATCAAGTGAATGATTTGATCCAGTATCAAATACACATGGCAATCCGCTGCAATGTATCACATCGATGTGTTTTCAGTTATTGGTATGATAAAATGCTCTTTCTACTAAAGATCAAAGTTGTAGTAGGAAAATGAAAGTGTTTTGTTCGAGTGGCTTCATGATGAAAGCCAGGGAGGACATTTTAACCGGTTAAAACCGGTAATATTGCAGGTTAAGTTTAATATTGTTAATGATTATTTCACTAAATATTAGTGGGCAAAAAAAGGCTTATAATATTAAAGAAAATTGTTTAGCAAAGTGTTATTGGAAGAGATTTTAATTATTTACCACTTCAATGCCTTTTGAGCTGATTGCTTCAGGTAAATTAATTTTAGAAAAAAGCTTTATAAGCATCTATGAGAAAGTGATAGTGAAAATTTCTTAATTATACAGAAAGTACGTCATCCTATTTTTTACAATGTTCCGGATATAGATTCCGTTTGATAAGATAAAAATACCCATGCGATTTTTTGACAAACAGCGTATGTGTGTATGTAATATTTTGTCTTTATTCTTATCTGAAAACTCCGGAGCATCCAGTGGTGAAATATTTCATACTTTTGAATTCCGAATTCCAATAAGTCAATAACTATGTATCTTTCCCCGGTGTTTAAAAGAGCCTCTATAAGTACAAATGTTCCCTTATTGTCTGATTTACTTTTTTGACTATTTTTCATGGCTGTTCATAGTTATTCATATCACTTAGAAATATTTTTAACTGCTTACGTCCATGAACCGGCAGTTAAGACTAGAAAAAGCTTCTTAAATATAGTGAGGTTCACAGGAGTTCACCAAGGTGATCTGAAGAGTTATAACTAGTTCACATACAATTTAAGGGAAATGAAGAAGAAAAAACCATTATTGACCCTAAATCCTATTAAGAACCCATGTTTTAACGTCGATTCCTATGTTACCCTTAATATTTTATCGTTAATAACTGAATAATACTGAAATAACAAACAGAACATTTTTAACGTTTAATGAATTTCATTTCTAATAATTCCACATCTTAGGCATCAGAACGGACAGATTATACTCGTACGCCTTACGCTATTCCCTCATCACAATTACAAGTGCACATGCTTGCATACACCTGCATATATGCCCTCAACAAAATTTTACAAAATATTGAGTCGATTAAGCATTCTAGTGTCTTCCTAAGAAACCACAGGTATTTAATATACTGTAGGATTGACAAATAACGCCTTATTTTTAAAACCAGTTTTTATTATACTAATTATGTCTACTTAATATAAAATTTTGCACAAGACAATTACACATAACTTTGGGGTTTAGCTGAAATTCTAATAAACTAATCTAATCATGCCTGTAGATATTTGAACCTTTCGAGACTACTAGAAAACCTGTGGACTTAGATTCTGGAATCAACCTGAGCACATGCTTTGTAATGATTTAGTTATTCAACACCAACAGCAACGCCTTTTATTGATTTCGATGAGTTATCTGAATTTCAGGGAAACTTTCTACCCATAAACCTGCTAGTCAATGTTGTATTTACAACAATAATTAAGAGTTATTTGTTCGTATTAGATCTAGTTAGTTTTCTAGGAAAATTCCGTTTTTTCACTTCCTTCAATGGATTGGTTATCGAAAGTTAAACAGCACACAATCTTAACAATGTTTCGATAGGCAGACACGAAATTGTCAAACTGATTAGGCACGATTTACATTTAAACAATTATTGCCTGTCCCAATCTCATTTGACCAAATATGGTAGTCTAAAGTAGGTGTGGGAGCAAAGTCTGTAGCCTGAAGTTAATGCCATAGAGATTAATTTTTCAGATTTCAGCGTAAATTTCCCAAAACACACGACCGAGTGAGAAAAGGGTCAACCACGTGTTAAATTTTAATACCTTAGATGCTGCATGCATTTCTCATAAAAACTAAATCAGCACGGTGTCCATTCTAGACACCTCGCCGGATATTACAGTGCAATTATTCTCCCCTTCAGTTCCGTCATCTCAGTAAGTTATTGCATTTCACATTAATATTTCAGGCCTTATTTTAGTTGTTCGTTATTGATCTATGCATCTGGAGAAATTTTATTATTGTTCGTGCTAAGAAAGAGGAAATGACTCAAAAAATCTACATGAATCCTGCATGGACTCTCGTTTTGGGTTGCTTACTTCTGCAATTTGGCCTAATGGAATTTCTTGGTGCTTTTTCGAAGAAAAAGGTTTTTTTGCTGACCGTATGCTTTAATACGTACAAATATGTTAACTCTGTGATTTATATAGATTGTTGGTATTTTGATAATTTCGGCGGCTTCAGAAGCTATTATCAGTATTATTCACTCGATGCCGGTTAGGCCAATTTGATTTAGTCGGTTGACCTAGGCGACGAGTGAATAAATCAGATCAAGGTGGACTACAGTGGAGGGCCTTCCCAGAAAAGTAGATAGCTGGAAAATTGAAGATTAGATATTTCATGGAGAATTAATCAAAAGGGAAATAAAATAAACGTATTAAATATGTGCTCTTTAAATCAGTAACATTATATAATTTAACTTGTAGAACTGCATAAAGTATTAAGTACCAATAGTAGTCCAATAATGCTCACTCGTTTCTGTGAATTAATGCGTATGAGACAAAGAGGAAAGAGGAATGGAATAGGATTGCATGATCAATAGCACCGAAATCAGTCATTTGAGTAAAACTACCTCCTTGTGTAAAGAATTGTATATTTAGTAACTCGTTATTACTTAAAAATTCCACAATTCAATACAAAATCTACAGCATTCAGAGCGAAATTTTTATTTTCGCAAACCTCAGAGCTTAGGCCCTGAACGGACAAATCAGATTCTTACTCTTTCAACAAATCTTTTTAAACCGCGATTGGATAAGTTCTTACATTCTTGCATAAACGCCATCAACAAATGTAGAAAAAATATTTCGTCCGTTCAGTATTTCAAAGTCCCCTTTTAGAAGAATATTTTTTTATTATACAGGATGATAAAAATGCAAAGCCTCATTTTAAAACTCACATAATTCAATTATTAACTCGCTCAAATGGGGCATGACTAGAAAAATACATTAGCCAATGATTTCCTAAAATGCACGAGATTCTGTTAAAGCACTTATTGCTTTCAAGTATTCATGATGACCTTGGAATTACCGTGAGTTCGTGCCATGATCCGCTACATTTAAATCTTGGTAATATATCGACAACACACATAAACACATAAACATCTAGCGATCTGTACAAGGGGTTATTCTTCAATCCTCATGGTCCTGATCATTCTCTCTCCTGCTGGAAGCCTACAAATTTGCTTCACTTTGCATTTGTAAAGTGAAAAATTCCAACAGCGAAACAGACCTAGTGGTTGAAATAATTATAACACTTGCGAACATTGGGTAGAGGGTAACCTGGAGCAACTCCTACGTCAACTTCGCATTCTATCACGCTCTTGTTGATCAAAATAAGCCTGTGGTTTGGGTTATCCACTTCAGTGAATGTGCATCGATGAGACCTCGAATCTTGTAGGATATGCACCTTTATCACTGAGCCACCAGAGTACACATCTATCCGGAGGAGTTTATTACTCAATTGTTCACCTTAACTTTCCTTTACTACCTAAACTTGTCACAACTTATTCCCCTCTCATCATTTTGTATGTCAAAAATCGTAATGATTCTGAAGGGAGATAACCTAGCTTGATTATCCTGAACTAGATTCTAGATCCCTAACTCACCTCGTCTATAAGTCACTACTTTCAATGAAATTCCTAAAATGCCCAATGAACTCTACAGACAACTGAAAGAAAGAAAGTATAAATGAATGCATTAAGGAAAGTATAAAGAATTTACAGTTGCCAGACTTTATACGACCTGTTTCACATTATCTATTATGAACAGATAAACAAAGACATGAGTTTGGTTAGGGAATGTGTTCGTAAGGGATTACGTTGAAGGATATGCTAGGTGAAATAAAAATAGATAAAATAACTGAAGAAATAGAGGCGAAGAAAAGATTGTTAGATATCCGTGGGGTCATCAATGCAGGGCACATTAGAGCTTCATACTGCTTTTAGGGTACCCCAATGCTAAGTTACTAACCGTAAAACCTGGGATGGCTCCACACTCAACCACTCCTTGTCCTTAATTGCCGGCCGCATTGTATCCTCCAAAGTCGGAAGGCAGGGAAGTGGGGGTCTGCTTCACATAGTTTTAATAGACCTCAAGTTTTAAAAACAAATGGGAGTTTCTAGGACACACACTGTGTCTTAAGTGTAAGACAGGGTGCAAAACGCTTATCAACTCAAGAGATCACCACAAATTTAATGAGTGACATATCAGAGATTTGATTTTAGTTGATGAACATCACTCACTCTACAGTCTTTCCATGACTCTGTTGAGTTGGCACTAATGATGTACCACAATTTAAAGAACAGCAGTCGTCATTGTAGCAGACTGGGAAGTGCGTGCAAAAGACCTCATAAACTTCTAGGAGAAAAGTCTTGACCAGATCACAACCAATTTACAACTATGGGGACATGTACAAAAGGCGGAGGAGAAGGCCAGACAAGTGTTTACTATGTCCAGAATCGAGGTGTCTGTACATCATAGTCATCAAATCTATAAATCCTTAAATTATATGTTATCGTTTAATATTTTTTACTAATTAAAATTATTAGACAGATCCCCCTCATTTAGAAGTGTGAATTGACTAACTTGAGTGCCGTCTTCCGGACGACTTAATTCAAAATGCCTGAATCATATCGTTCTCTCTGTTGACTAGTTTCTTTTCTTCCTGTTCATTGCAAAACCAATAATGAGCGGTAATGAATACATTTGTATAGTACCATATTTTGGAGGTTCATATGAACAATTTGTCATGGGATAAACTTATAGGTAATGGAGACAAGCATAGACAGGTCAAGCACGCTTTCAGCAGAATATATATAAAACTCTTCTCGTGATTACATCATGTTTCAACTGAGATATGTACCACAGAGATTTTGCAAGACACTATCGAGGGATTTTCCCTCTTTTAACTCCACATATTTAGTAAGTCAGTGTACGATAAAAATTCTTCTAGTTCATCGGAGTGGCCCTGTGCATTTGTGACAGCTACATCGGATAGACACGATATTCTCTCGCCCTAGGCATCCTAGTCCTATTGGTTGTTATGATGAGCTTTTTAGAAGCTCCAATAAAGAATAGAGTCCTTCTATTAGTGGTTTGTTATTACCGAAAATTAACCATTATAGTTTATTATGGTTTACTGACAATTATGATGCTGGAACAAATTACACTAGCCATAATGTTAATAGTGAACAGAGGTTAGGTAAGAAGTACTTCAAGGCTACAGCAAGTTAATTTAGATAAAAATATACCTGAAGGATCACATCAGTCAAACAAATCACAGCATTATTGTGAATTGGATTCAAGCGATAAAGTGGATTAACTTTAAATGAAATCAGACAATTTGTATAGACTGCATTTGACATCATTTTCTTAATGACAACGGGTAATTTTTTGAAATTGGGCACTTTCCTTCTTGCAATGTGCTTTGTTCAGATCTGCAAGGTACAAGTTGGAATTATTTTGTCTGATTTACTGGAATATACCTACTGTCAAGTTTATGATCAAGCTACACTTCGGATCCTATAATCTGCAACTGTTAAGGTTAGTAATGACATTGCAATCTCCGGCTGATTAGACTGCCTATAAGTTGATTCCTGGTGAGCTGATTGAGGTGTCCGTTTATAAGTGACTAATGTTGTAGTATCAGCCCTTAGTAAAATAGTCTATCCAGTTTCAATATGAATTTAGTTCGCTTGAAATTAAGGGGCTTGTAGCATTCCAGCTAGCGTACTTGCTGACGCGTAATTCAATAACGAACAAAGAATCCAAAAAACCAGTCAAGTCCTGCATGACACAGCTTCAATGCCACTCACACCACCCCCACTTGTTTACCCCGCCCTTATATTTCTTGATTTCTCTTCCCCTCACATTCCCACGTGTTTGTCCAATACACGGTAGTCCAAAACAGCTCTTGGTCTTCTAATTTTTAGGGAGAGGCTGTTAGTCTTTAGGTGAATCAAGTGCTTTGTAAGGAGGTATCTCTGGGCTGAACCCTTAAAGTACCTTATCCTACGGGATTAGTGCTACCGCAGGTTATGTATTTTATGGTATTTTGTTAACTTTGAAAACATGACACCTCCACGTAATACACTAGTCTGATTTAATGATAATATAACATGATAATTTCAGCATTATTTCATAATAGCTGCCTTCTTATGAAATGCCAAATTAATCATAAGTATATTTGTTCAGAAAATGCAAATAAAATTAAAATAAAATTCAATGATAAAAGTAGATAAAATGTCGCTTCTTTAACGCGATAAGGAGAAGATTAATGGCAGCAATTCAAAAGGAACAAAATGCTGAATTATTCAATCAGAACTTTGCTAAATAAGGAATTAATGAGTTACCATTACTGACCACGACCGTACAAAAATATTTTTGCAGGTTTTGATAATGAGGCGGCATATGGGTAAAGGAATAACAAACAATTTTAGTAATGAGGGTGGGAGTCATGAAGAAGCCTGACAGATGATATGAGCAACACTGTGCCACCACCATTCGTCCTTTTAAATTTGGGTCAATTCTGGATTTATGTTCTTTCCGCCATTAAAAAAAGTAAACCGAATCGTAAAATAATGTAAAAATGCAAAAAATGCGAGCCACTGCTCTTGAAAGTCGGTATTTTTATTTTTACCTAATCTCCTGTAAAGCTAGACCAGACTGAACGGGGAATTCTCAAATATCTTTGAGAAAAAGTGGTATTTACCACAGTTCAAGTTATATCGTAAAACCTTGGTTTCGAACCCTATATCCTTCCAGTTCATTTTCACCTCTTCTTAGTAGAAGTTATATTGAAGCTGCTTTTGGTACTATTCTTGTTTAAATTATTCAACTTTCTTTGACCTAACTCTCTTCTAATTAAAGGACTTAAACCGAAATTAGCAAATCAGACTATACAACATTAAAGTAAAATTATTAAATTCTTTCTCATGAAGATATTAATACCTTATTTCATGCTTTCTTCCCATTATCACTGAAATAACGATTAACCTTTAAATTGTTAAAGTGAACTAATCTGAGTCACGCTAAACTGTACATTGTCCGAATTGAATTGAAGTCGGTTTTCACTATACCAACGCGGACTTGTGTTTGCCTTCTTGCAGACTGGGATATCGCCCCGCAGATCGTAAAAACAAGAATATTTTAAATACATGTAAACTGGTATCATGGTGCTTCATCGACATTTGAAAATAGATTCGAAAAGGTAAGAGCTATCATTCCGATTAATCGATCGGTCAATAAGCAACTAACATCGATGATAAGAATTTGCCCAGGAATTCAGGATGCAAATCATATAAGTTAAATTCTGGAACGTAAAGCAAAGAAATATTTATTGAGTAAATTTTGTTCACTCCGAATCTCGAAATCAAATGAAATAACGCTCTTTTGTTACCCCGACTTTATTTTCAACATCTTTTTGATCTCCTGTACTTTATATCTTTGGATTTTACTGCTACTCAATTTAGTTGCTTCTCATGACTATAAACTCTAATTTTTCGCTTTCTGTAAGAATACAATTTTTGTTAAGTACATGGGGGTGACTTCTAAGCCACTTCAGTACCGCTTACTTATAAAGGTAACTTGACTTACAATTTAGAGTGGGACCATCTCTCTTCACTAAGTGTTATGTTTATAATAAAAAAATTTATCACTAAAAATGCGCAAACCATAGCCCCGGTGTTTTTATAGAGTGAATTCAGCCGTCCAAATTGTTGACTTTGGACTGAAGAAAGTTGGTGGTAAATTAACTGAGCTCTAAAGTGATCCAATATGAGAGGAAAATCTTGTATCTTTGTTTGAACAAATTTAATTAATAAATATTGCTTCATATTCTAGTAACCAAATTTCTAATATCAGGGACTCATTTCTTCATTTCTTTTGCGTACTTTGATTGATTTGATGGCTGGTCATAGCATTTCGGGAAAAACTAGGATAGGAAGATGCTAAGAAGTAAAATAATTTTTGTGTAGCAAAACTCATTAATGTTATTAATTTAAATTGAATTAGACAAGTGAATAATCCTTACACCTTTGACTTCTCTCGACAGAAGTCACAAAAATAGACAGGCAATCCTTAAAGGTAAAATCAATAATTTTTTTGATGAGGCTTACGTGCAAATAAAAAAGAATTCAGAGGGAAAGAAAATCTCAATTTTAAACCACTTTCCTCCCAAAACATTTTGGTAACAAATTACAGCAGCATTTAGGTCTGTAGTTTTGGGTCGATTGATAAACTTCCATGGAGACAGGCGGCTTGAATATGATTGACTTCCCCATTTTTTCATAGAGGTCAAATTGTTCTATCTAGTTAGTTGTAACTGGCGCAATATACGAATGTATCATCTAGTTAATATAAGTTTCCGCTCAGACATAAACAAAAGCAGAAGAGATTGATAACTGGTAATAGCGATTGCCTGGAATGCGGAGTCCGATCTCGCTTTTTACTAATTAAGAATTTAATTATATGGAGCTTGGCAATCGGAATAAATGTCAGTGAATAGTTGAGAGCACGAGGATAGGTCACCAAGTGGATACCTATAATTCGAATGGCGATGTCAATTAGTCTTGAGCACTGGCCTTGAGTACCACCATGATCTCATCAAATTCGACGAGTTAACTGCATATTATGAAAATCTTGGGTTCACAGATTAGCTAATGTTATGATTTATTTCACACTATCTCAGAGTTGTTCTTCACTTTGTAAAGCAGATTTTGCCTTTCCTTATCTCCAATGCTCGCAATATTGAATGTTATTAAATTAGTGCTGTATCCAATTAGAAGAACTACTTGTATGAGCCAAACCAACTTAGGATAAAGGATATCAACTTACAAAATAATTATCTCCCCGAGGGCTAACAAGAAAAAAATGACTTCTTATAATCTGAAGGGAATAAGCCTCAGCCCGGGATGGGTGAAAACTGGACTGTCACAACGACTCTGTACAAGGGCACTTATCTGTACGTAGTCTAATATGAGCGCAGATCGGGGATGGAATCTGGGAGAAGAACAGTCATTGGCTAGGTCGGGACATCTTTCATACATCTTACAGGCTTTGTGCCCTCCCATATTAATTTGCCTTATTTATAAGACGTTTATTAAAAAAAACCCATTGAGACCACAACATACTTATTTAGTTTGATGAGTAACCAGTAGAAATCCACTATCTGACAGTCAGGACCAAGGTGACAAATAAGTCAACAGACACTAAACAGAAATTCTATATTTATTGAATGCATCATTGAACAGCTCTTTATCTTACTTGTAGTTTGATAAGTACACCACTAGTCAAATATATAAATACAAATAACGGTAATTTAATGTAGGCGTGAAAATGCGAAGCGTATACCATGCAATTAATACTTAAGAGGTCTTAGATACCGTGGATCATTAAAATCACACCACTAAGCGCAAAAGAGATTAATTTAAAAAAATTGCACCTTTCAAAATAATTAATTTAATGCAGAATGCGCCGGGGAAGCACTAACGGACATTACCACGCAATGTTTCTTCAATTCTGTCATCTCAGTAAGTTATTACATTTTGCATGAATATTTTTTGTTTTATTCCAGATTATCGTTATTGCGCTATTCATCTGGGGAGCCTTTATTGTTGTTCACGCTAATAAATATGAAATTAAGAAAAATTTACTTGAATCCTGTCTGATGGCTTTCTCCTGCCATTTGGATCAACCGGATTTCTTGGAGCTCTTTTGAAGAGAAATTCCCTCACAGTTGGTATGTTATTTTCATTCAAAGGTGTAAATGCTATGCTTTATTTAGTTTGCTGATTTACTAAAAATTTTGGTGATTGAAGAAGCCACTATTGGGATACTGTTTATAACAAAAAAGTGAAAAAGTAAGTAATTGCATGTATTACTTCTAAGCTGTAATATTCTTTTGGATAAAAAAAATTCTTTTACGACCTACAAGCTGATACCCCGACCTGGAAGAAGGAAAACACAAGTCCTCGTTGTTGTAGTGAAAATTTACTTCAATTAAATTCGAACTACGCAAAGTGTAGCGTAACTGATGTTGGTTCATTTTAACAATTTAAGGGCTAATCGTTATTTCAGTAGTAATGGGAAGAAAACATGAAATAAAATGTCGTCATGAGAAAATATTTAATAATTATTCATTATTATATTTTCAACATCACACTGTTCAGAAGATCATGTTTTGGATGCTACAGCAAAACTTGACGAAGGGAAAATGACTTCATTGAAAAGTAGTTAAATTGGTACACCTTGTTTTGCACAAAAAATCCAATTTGTCAAAGTTGAGTAATCGATCTCCTTTTTCCTCTGCTAGTTCCGTTTCGATTTCATGTTCTATTCCATTTCAACAAATTTATTGTAAACGGAAAAATTCTTTGGTGGAATACGTTTTTTCCAGGTTTATATGATTCAAGTGGTTATTGTATTGCCCACACTGCTTGAGGATATTCAGTATTACCTTTGTGATATTTAAAGTATTTTGCATAACTCTGTAGATCTCGATCTAATTTATTTTCCGTCCTTGATTAGAATTCATGAAAGCTCTGCGAACAGAATGCATCCCTTTGGGACCAGATTTTTCAAATAATGTTCCTTCATATTCATACCACTGAATGAATTCTCCAAACTAGTGTGCCTCTGGTTAACCAAGAAGTTCATAAAAGAAGACAAACCGTTTTTATGCACTACAGATCCAGTTTTATATCCACTGCACCTCAGAAGACAGGCCCGACAATATAAGTGGCTGCGTACCGTTCTTCCATTTGCGACTACGTTTTTATTATGAATGCTAATGTACACAGTATCAAAAAATATCTATTTTCATATCTTTATGCATAAATTCAAAAATTCCTTTATTTTCTTTTAAAACTTTTCCCTATCGCTCTATTTATTGAATAACCTACATTGTATCACTCCCAGGAGTGTGTAGGGTGACTCAATGCATTTCCAGAATTACTTTTTATCCACATTCTCTATGACAATATTTCGGTTTTTCGTCCACGAAGCTGGAGTGACGTCTTTTATGTCTCTGTGACGCTTAAGCCCTATCTGTCATTGTCTAAACACGTTCATGGATTTTTCTCTTTCTTTAACCGCCTCATTTCGCCTAAAAAGTACATCTATACTGATGTTCTCACTCGTCCTCACTCAAGTGACTCATATAAAGCCGTCTTTGTTTTCCACTCAAAAGATAACGCACGCATGTCAGTTACCGGCTCCTACGCTTCCAGTTCATCTCCTCTCTTTCTCATCATGCTCCCCTCCCTCTCTCTTTCTCTCTCCCCCTCTCTCTGACTCGTTTCAATCCTCGTTGTGGCTTCCTTGAATACATTTTTGGTCTAATCAACTCTTGGTGTTCTGCTACACAATTGTTATTGGCCCTTACTCAAACAGCCGCGAATTGGTTACTGTTACTGCTGTTGTAATTTGTTAGCTGCGAACCGTTAGTTATTATCTTAACTTCAACAAGTGTTTCGAGCTATTTTGAATACTGTTACGTGATTTGCTTAATTTCTCCAAACGCGGTTTCACTTTAGCACCGTTCGTAATACCTTATTTTTCAAGAAATCTTTGATTAAATATATTTGACTACCTTTGTTAGTCAAACTAATGTTTACGATAAACGGGCTTATGCTGTGTAACAAAGTATTTAATGTAGCAACTTACTGTACCGCTAATGAAACAGCAATGCCGAATTATAATTATTATCGAGCAGTTACTGCAAGACGCTCTATTAATTTAAGTAGCAGAGTCTTCATCATATAAATAACATTTGAAGGTCGCCGTCTGAACAGATGAGGATGTTGACTAGTCCAACCGTCTACATATCTGGGGCAGCATACACATGAACATTAACCAGACTGATAGGCTCCTAAGAGACCATCCAGGATGTGAATTGCTCATTCCGCGACAATACATAGATTCTAGGGCCTTGATCAATTTTCTCCTGCATCTTGTCAGAAATCCATTGGTGAGCAAAAGTTATAAAATTGATAACTCATATGGTTTGACTCAAATCCAGATTAAAAGTATAAATTTGTCTTTAAATATCTTAATTACCAATGTTGTTTTTTATACTTATCAATTTGCGGTTATTGAACTATTGATTAGTTCAAGTAATCATGAATATGTAATAAATGTCAACGTTGGTAAATGTATTTTTGACCTTTTCAATTAATATTGTAAAATCTTGTTGTTCATACCCATTTAGGTTGAATAGCCCTTTGACTACAATTCTATCTGCAATTTTCGGATAGTACCTTAATCATATTTAACATACTATCGGACGCATATATTGATTCATATGTCTGCTATATCTTAACGGACGGATTAGTCTATGAAATTAGGCGTAGTCTAAATAAATAATTATTAAAGAGCATCTTATAGGTAAAGTAATGTAGAATGAAAGGACATGAAGATCTATGAGAGAATCTAAGATAAAAAGATGAACCAGCAGACACTAAATGATACAAAAGTGACTGGAAGCGGTCATCTTGTCACAATGGTCACTACCCTCTCTGACGTTGGGACCATTGCGCAGTATATATATAGCCCCTGCTTTCATTAGCCCCCGTACTTCCAAGACGGACATTCATTCCATTCAGTGCTTTCTGAACTATTTCTTATTATTTCTTACTGGTTGTCACATATTTAAGGATCGTGCTTTCAGTTAAGAGAAGCAACGTGTAATTCAGTGAATTTTTTGTTAAAGTTTAGAGAGTCTTAAAATAGTCAATTTTGTACTTTTAGTCCCTAGGAATCAGTTCACACTTCCCCTCTTTTCGTCATCAAATTTGCATTCATTTTAAAATATTATTTCATCGAAGACAGCTTCTCATTAAATTATATAAGCAGTAGGTATTCAATTTTCACCAGAAAAAATAGCTGATATTTCGATCTTCGGACGTCTTTTCATGAAATCTGTGAAATTTTCAATTTCGTCAACCGAAGGGGCAAACTTTTCACACTATTTTATCGCTAATAAGGTCTGTAATGTGGCCTGAATACAAGGAGACATATAGTGGGCGATTTTTAGTAAAATTGAGCAAACTAATTTACTTATTACCTCTGATTCTCCTGTAATTTCTCTATTTCGAAGTTTTGAGAATGCCAAACGTGCATTAGTGGAGTTCATTTACTCCTGACAAGAGTCAATCCCATTAAGTCAGATGAAATATGCTCTCGTAGTATCTGATGACAGTTTGAGGATACTTAGCGTTCATTTCAGCCGCCAACACAACATCTTCAGCGCCGCTACCATTCCATTTAACTAGAAAATAAAGTTCTCCATTTTTGATGGTGACGCCTTTGATGTGCCTTGGCATCAATCCTCTATTAGTTCCGCGCCTATGTTTTGTTTTAGCCTAGAATTTCGATTAGTCATACTATACGACTTACCTTCACCCTGACTCGTTTAGGTGCCTTAATATTGATACCTATTTTAACTGCATTTACAACTTCCGGGAATCTAAACTCCAATTCTGGCGTGCAGCTGGTAGAATTTCTGAAAATATTCAAAATCGATACCTGATTACTATGTTGAATTACGATTAAAATCCACTTTAATATGCTATAAATAAACGAAGAAGTTCCTTTACTAACCCACCACATTCATTCCACTTAACATTATATTTGTATTTATCTTTATACTTGTGGATACCGATTTCTTTTTCCCATTGTCCGCCTGACCTACACAGGTAATGTAAAATTTAAGTAGAGAAATAGTAGAACCAAACTATCTTAAACCCATCAACTGACATTATCGACATTTGAAATAAACATGTCACTTACCTATTGCCATGGCCTTCGGTGTATAAAACAAAACATTGCAAACCACAATTTTGGGAAATCTAAGGATTTGGTTATTTTAATTTAAATAAATATTAAAACTCTAATATAGTTTTAACAGTACAATTTTTATTTAATTAAATAGTGATTTATATTGTTTGACTTTTTATGCATAATCTGATTTATGGAAATCATAAATTTATTTTATTAAAAACCCCTAAAAGAAAATTAGGAAGCAGTCTGAAATAGGTAAAGTATATCTTTGCGAACACTTCCTTATATAAAAAATTTTTTAAATGAATCCTTTAGGGAAAGTAATTCCTGCATTGTTGACATCAGTATTCCATTCACTCAGTGGAATTTTATACAGACTTTTTGTAGCATATTTCTAAACCTAGTTATTTATAATAAAGACGAATATATATGGCTCAGTTAAAAATAGGGCATACAAATTTGCAATATTCATTTCATTTTTAACTCATATTGGATTTGTGACTTCAATGTAAACATATGAAAAAGACTGATATTTACTAAGAGAAACATCGCGTAAACAAAATCCCGGCCAAATCCCGGTCACTGAAAACTTGTTTCAATTATTAGAATATTAATGTAGTTGTTTAACGCTCATAATTAAGTCGATTGAAAATCCACATGGAAATGAGATGTAATTGATATTGAAATCTTAAGTGCTTAAAATAATTCTAAGCTCATATATCAGTAATAAAACAAACACGGTCAGTTTTAAAGCCTGTTTTTAGTTATGTTATCTGGTTTTTTAAAATATTAATGTCAAATTTTCAGATAATTGAGGATAGTTTGTATGTGTTTAAGGAAATCTAGTAAAGACACTTTCTTGATTGGGTCGGTTTGAAGCCACCTAATGTTTTTATCAATTTGCAAATCTGTTTTACACCAATACGTTTCATGACCTTGGTAATCAAGCACCAAACTAACTTGAGTATGTTTCCTTTTCTGATTCCTAGCTTGCTGAATCTGGAGTAATATGGATTAGAAAGTTAAAAAGAATGCAAATATTAGTTCAAGCTATCTATTAGGAGAGAGACTTTTTTCAAAACAAAAACAATTTTATATTTATTAATGATGACAATCTAAGAATGATGACAAATATTTAAGAGATCTTTTCAAATAATTTCAACACCTTGATTTCCTGATCTTAAGCTAAATGCTCATTGAAAGCAGGGTCAGACGTTACAGGACCAGGAATTAGAGATGATGATCATTGCTTCGAATGACTGCTTCACTGGTTAATAGAGATGTATAAAAATGAGAATTTACCTATCAAAGAGCCAATTTATTACTAAACAATAGGTCTGAAATGAGTTTTTTAATTATTATATGGTAAAACTATGGGAAATGTCATATTCAGAAGGTTATTTCTCAACCTTTATCAGATAAAATGGGGACAGGACCGGAGTTCCTGCTTAGACGCGGAAAGACCGAATGAGGACAAGTTAAAAAAGACTTATGTTAATTAAGGGGAAACATTGAGACAGGCGATTTAATGACTAATTCACGGCCAAGGCCGAATTTTCGGCCTTGATATTTCTTTATGAAACATGGTACGGAATAACTGGCAATGGGACACAACTCGAATGCTTTAAGTACAACATAATGTTAACAAAGAAAGCTAATGGATATGTTAATTTCAATCAAAGATCTTTTGTGTACGTGGGTTTGAATCAGACGAATATTTATGATTACAACTTTGTTTTCTGAAAATAAAAAACGCAAATTAAGGTCAGCTGAACCGAATATAATCAAATGCTGATAAAAATGACCTTGAATTTCATCGGAATACATCCAATAATTGGAATGAGTATTCGATTAAGTTGATGGTTTTCAATAGTAAGTTTAAGTATCGGGATTTAAAAATCTAAAGATCATTAAATTGGCAAGCCTTTTCAACGATTAATCTTGATCAGAAGAATTATATTCTGGAGCATCTCCGATGATTAACTTGAATTGTGCCGCCCATTTTTCAATGAATTGCAATTTATCATATTGTTAGCTGAATGCGCACCGATGGGCATCGAAATTATGGTCACTGGCTTACTCTCATGATAATTAGCGCAGTATCACTTTTCGCTGTAAACTGGGAGATTCTCTTGTGAAGGAAATTGAGCCACGAAGCAGTAGATTATAATTTTGAAAGTAGGGATCGACAAATAGCGTTAAAAGGCTAGTACATTTATTAAAGGGGGCAAAAAATAATCAGTTTATTTGTCATTGTGTAGCCAAGCTGAACATTGTCGGCGGGTCTTAGCTCTAATATCGCCCCTTGGATTACGGATTATGGGTTTCTACACTTATGCAAAGATTTATCATCTCGCTACTTCTGCAATCATGGCTAACCACGTAACATCGATCTAATCTATATAAGCAAAGCCATAGTGTGAGCAATAAGTCTGCTTCCACTTTCTTCTGGGTCCAAGCATCCGGATCCACAGTGTAGCCTCAGTTCATTGCCAACAGTGTGTAAATAATTATAAAATATTAATCAAATACAATAGGACTAACTTATTTAGGCTGTTGTGGTTTATCGATTATAGTAAATAATCTTCATCAAATCTCCTTCCGACGTGGGAGAAAAAGGCTGTTTACGTTTTCTATCGCCAAGAAGATCTTCAAAATTGTAACTCCACTCACTTACAAATTATTAAATAGAAGCTGTCCCAAGATAAATAAACTTAATGACAACATAATAAAGTGCTAATTTCCCAATAAGCGTTTGCTCTATGCCATAAAACAAATCCAATTTTCCTTTAGATCACTGAAAAATGAATGCCGTAAACCTTGGCAATTATAACATGGCCTCAGAGAAATCAAGCGAATTTACAACCATTCTAATCGTCAATTCAAATTATATGAAGCCCTTATTTGGTGCACCTTTCATAGATCATATTTAGAGAAATTTAAAATTCGCGGTCTACCGAGTAAAGGGAGTCTTTTGTTGCACTTAAAAATATTTCCTGTTAATTAAAATGCCTTAATTAATTTTCATAAATCCAAAATAAATGTATAAAAATGTAAACTTAATCTTATACCAGCTTAGACACTCGGCAGTAATGAAGTTAGAAGTGGTGTAACCACTGGTTTTTCTTCTTCAGCATTTGAGATACAAGCTTTCTCTTGATATCAAACAAAATAGAATCGGTTTGTAAACTCTTTTACGATAAAATTACAAGTAATTTCAAACCAACGTTTATAGAAGTCAATTAAATTGTCTCTTCATCACGTTGAAAATTTATCAGCCGAGACGAACTTCTAAAATATTCTGCGAATGAAAATGACAGAGAAATCTCAACTTTTCAAGAACGAAATCTTCATATTTTAATTTTCTTAACCTCCAGCAAAAGTAATACCATATTTTAATATGAATACTAACTGATCATTTTTTGTCAATCATATGGTTAAAAATACAAATATAAAGAATATTGTAATGCCGATTATCCTGGGAGTGGAAAATTAATAAATCCCAACGTCTTGAATTTCTGCATAGTCCAGCCAAGTCTGCATGTGGGTTGGTAAGGCCAGGTCCGTTCCCTCATGAGGTCAAGGTAAAGACGTATGTTGACCCGTCTTTAGCGCACATGTTCTGAGGACGTGACCATGACAGGGTGGCTGCAAATCGATTGTCCCACTAGGACACATCAGGTGAACCAATGAGGTTCGAAATATCGGACGAATCAGTGAGGAGGGTTATGAGGTTAACCGGTGAAACGTAAATATTACTGAAAATCATGCAAGTAAACTCTCTTTTGATAGTTTAACCAGCATCGTGCGCGTTGGTTAAGTACTATGGAAATTCCGAATTCAGGAGTAATTTCCACCCAGTGCTGTTTCATTCTTAACATCACCGGGTAGTTATTACGCCTCAATGTAAGGAATGAAACGACAAATGTTCAACTTTTTCCTTTTCTGCCGTTTTTTTAACAACTTTCTTTTTAACTGCAGTCAAAATGGGGTAAAGAATATATTAATCTCTATTGATTTCAGATGTAGGAAACTCGATCTCAGAGGAATTAATATTGGAATGGTGAACTATTTGCTGATAAAAGCAACGCTGTTATAACAAATTCAAACGACTTCAGATGGCCTATTTAATTGCTTCATATATAAAATAGTCAAATATAATGGTCATACTAATCTATATATGAAAAACTATGGAAAGTGTCGGAAAGTGAGAAAACTCAATACATGTCGACCAAACTGAATCGGTCTTTGGATTTGAGAGTTTAACTTTTTTAGTTCCTCTCGTTAAATTATTATTGTGAGCCAACAAGAATGTTCCTACTGAAGAATTGGAGGTAGTCTCATCAGCACCCGTAAGCAAGCGCGTACGTTCAGTGCATAGGTCAACGTGGAAGCTCTCATGTCAAGATATGCTCATCTTCGGGTCCTCTACTGGGTAATTGGATAATGACCATTGTGGCAAGATAGTTGCTGCTCACCTTTTCATTCATGCATTTTGTAGACTTTACGCTTTTTCATATGAACTTATTTATAAGGTTTGTCCGATAACGACTCGTTTAGATAACGCTACCTTCATCGGAGTATTTGCCTTTTATTTAGGTAAACGATAATTACAAATCGGTAGTGATTATCGATTTTAATAGTTTATACACTGTTAAAAATGATGATATTTACTTTTCACTATGAATATTTATATTTCTTCGGGATTTTGAAGGTTGCAATGACCACATTATCTTAGGCATTTGGTTAGGTCTTAATCGATTAGGGGTAATGTTGTCAGTTTGTATAACCCGACCAATTTGATCGAACATTACTCCTCTTGTTAGCTGGCTTGCCCAAAGTACCTTAAAATAGAAAAAGAGAATGGTGCAATAATTATAAAAGTCAATTAATTCTTACATTTTTCTGATCTCTCGGGTCTTCCTTCACGTTTAACTTGTGTGAATGTTGAGAATTTCTGGTAATTTTTTCAAGTAATATTTTGCTTTTCTCAGGTCGGTCTCTCAGAATTGCTGAAATGAAATCGTTAGTATTGGCTCATTAATTTTCAGTTATAGACAAATAACTTACCTTTATTTTTTGGTACTTCAGTTTTTCCAGAATTTTCGATATCTTCAAAGACTGATTTTCCTAAAATCCTTTTAAGAGGTAGCTAAGTAATTATTTGCATTTTTACGATGCAAGTTCTGTTGTTTCAGGGAAGAGCTGTTGTATAGAAATCTCCGAAGGAATAGAAGAGTCTGAATTGTCATATTCATTATCAGGTGACAGTGATATGATTTCTAGTCTGTTGAAAAGTGATTAAAACATGAGAACGTTTCTTTTTTATCTTTAACATTTTGAAATAATAGTGAGACATTCTACCCCTTTATTTCTCGGGTGTATATATTTTGACAGTGGATTTTTTAATTTATTCCATAAATTTTGATTATCTTTATTATATTAAATCAACATTGTTTGGCATTAAGTATTTTTTAGGAAAAATAATTATACACTTTGGGTTGCTATTAGAGTGCTAGGGTTCATTACCTGCAGCAACCTAGATTGGGTGGGGTCATATTCGAGATTGCAATGTTCATATATTCGCATGAATATATGAAACTAGAAATGAATTGGGATTTCAAAAAAATTTAAAGAGCTGCTGTATAAATATCTGGTTTTACAGAATGTATAATATAATTTTACCTAATATTTTTCCTTCGCATAAGCTACCCAATAACTATCCTAACCGACGATTTTGGTGATAAAATCTGTACTTTCCAATTAATGATAGTTAGACTTACTCATATTTATCAGTCACATATTCAATCACTTCCTCAACAATTTCACTGCTAATACTTCGAAGGACATTACTGTCTATTTCAGGTTCACTAGCGATATCACATTGTGATATTTGCTCATTTTTCTTCAATTCGTTTAAATAAGAGGGTAAATCCAAAATGATTGAGTTTGAAATATCATCAATACACTTTTCAACAGTATAGGAGATTGCATGTTCATTAGCCCATTTACACAAAATGACACTTTCGGTATTATCAAGGAGCTGAGAAACAATCTCACTGACAAGCTCTTCACGCTCCTCATCTTCATAAAACAATTGTCTGTTTACACGCATTAATTAACTAACAAATCTAACCTCAACTTCTTCATTCTTAACAAACCAAGTTTTTGACCGAACTATTTCTATTAATTACAGTTAACAAATCTATTATTAAGTATGAAAAATTTGTGATAATATACGATGGTACCGTATAATTTAACCGCCAATCAATAGCAGTGGAAACGACCTGCAGAAGTTTTCATTCTCTATAACTAAACAAAATGTGACGATATGTTACCCGATTACTTGCCTTTTCTGCTCACTATATTCTGAAAGATGCTATTTTCCTATCCAGAAGGAGAAAACCGTCTTATTATGGGGAAAATATTATTTTCATTATGAGACTTTTTAATTTAGTTAAATTAAATGATGATGTTTCTCATTTGATGCGGCAGTGTTGCAGTTTTATTCCTAATGAATAACTTTTCCATGGGATTACCTCTTCTCTAATATACGGATTTAATATATTTGGAATAGAAATATGATGATATTTAAAATAAAATACAACTTCATCCCGCATTCTAGATATTCTTAGACAGAAGGAAATCAAATATTTTTAAAGTATAAATGTTCCTGAATGTTAATTATTCAAATTTTTTATTAGTCCACCAGGTTACAAATGATATGTCCAAAATTTGTTGCCATGTTTATTAATGATGTCGTACAAAAGTATGCATACGGTATAAAGGAATAAACTGTAGAAACTAAGACAATCAGCAATTAGCTAACAGTAGACAACCACAGTCCTAGAGATCCAGAAGACAGGATCAAGAGTAAAACATAATTTATTGAACAATAACATGTAAGAATAGAGTTTTTAGATAGGCTGAAAAACGGAACGAAGAAAAAGGTAAAAGAATGCGCGGGAACCGAGCGTCTGCACTGTTAGTTTTTTAATAGCCGTGTGCATTGGTTCTTAGGGGCAAAAACTGATTTATCACGAATCGCTAATCAATATTTTCTAACTGAAGCAATTGAAAACAGGTCAGGCAAACTCAAAAACACGTAAACATGGTTTTTCATCGAAGCCGTTTAAATAAATGTTGCTTAATCGTTCAAAACAGGAGAACTCCGATATTCCTGCAAATCTTCGGCTGATTATAGATGTATGGGTATAAATTTTCAACTGCAAGTCAATCGGGGCAAGGATTTTAGACTGACTGGATAGAATAAAACATTATATTTTTTGGCGCATAAATGTATGCATTTATCAAAAAATATCAAAATATTATCAAATGATATCACTTCAATTTCATTCCAATGGCTCAGGCCCCTAAGCTGTCTTTATGTCCGAATGCTTTCAAGAGGATGATGTAAGGATTTGTGAGTGATCAAATTGTATGATGAGAGCCAGTTAGACATTAATATTCAAGTGCTTAATTCAGATAGAAGGATGATATTCCGAAGCCGCCCCTAAAAGTTATCTGTATTTTATAATTTCTCTCAGTGACCAAAATTAACCACTACGGTTGTTTATATCGGTGACAGTTGAACCCGCGGCTTGAGAGAAGTATGCGCTATTTACAATACTTACGGTACCTCACAATCATCCAAAATAGAGAAAGGGGATTTTGAAAGCCCTCAAATTGAGAAATCCCTCACTTCTTTAGAAATTGTGATTGATCATTGGATCCGCATTAATTAAACGATATCCCTACCTAATTAATGCAAACAGCTGCGTCAATATTCCTTTCTACATCCTAATAATCGGACATAACATAGTCACAATTCTTTTCAAATTCACTACTGTGAAAGCAGAAGTGCGGAAAACACTGCTAACTCTCCAGGACGGTTACTTAGAGGCTAATAAAATATTCCCTCGAACATTTCACTTAACATATATGAAATAGTAGTTGAAAACAAAAGCAACTTTCAACATTAAACGAAAAACTCATGACAGTATTAATATTAAGTAATTTATTAATTGCATAACTATACATCTACGGAAATCACATATACAGTCAAACATACTTTAAAGAAATACTGATAAGGCTTGATAATTCTATTGAAGTGATTTGTCAACACATTTGGCTAGTTGCATAAAAGTGGCCGCAGTTATGGAGTTAGGGTGAGAGAGGATTACCGGAACGCCCTTTTCATTTCCACTCGAAATACTCGGTTCGAGGGGAATTTGACAAAGCAGTGGTATCTTGTACTCATCTGCTAATTTAGCTGAGCCGCTCAGTTCTGTAGAACCCCCCCAAAGATATGACGTAGCCTTGCAACTGGGACAGACAAAATGTGCCATATTCTCGATGATGCCGAACAAAGAAACCTTAAACCGAGTAAATAAATATCATTAACGAATGCGCTACTCATGGAAATATTAGAAATCTCAAAAACTCACGTTGAGCTTCAAAAGCATTTCAATACCACGTTGAGTGTCGGATAGAGCAAGAGGATGTGATGTAGTGACAATAAGAGATCCCTTAATCGGTACATTTTGAACAAGGGAAAGATGGACATCTCCTGTTCCTGGTGGAGTATCAATTACTAGAGTATTCAAGGAGCCCCAAGCTACCTAGAGAACACTAATAAGAAATACACCATCTCAACATACCTGTCGTAGCAAAGTCTGTACAGCTTGCATGACCATTAACCCTCGCCACACAACTGCAGATTCCCTACTGATAAGGGATCCCATGGACATACACTTAATTCCGTAGTTTTGCAGAGGAATAATGCGCTTTTGATCATCTGCATCCGGTTGGATACCACTGACCCCCATCAAATGCGGTATTGAGGGACCGAACACATCAGAATCCAGAAGCCCTATCTGCTTGAAGGAGTTTAATTTACTCAATGCAATAGCTAAATTTACTGCAACGGTGGATTTGCCTTTAAAATTTTATAGTAGATTGTAATGTTTACAAACCCACGCCACCCTTTGCAGATGAAACCATGATGATATTATCAACATTTGCAATCGGTTTTTGTCTCGGAAGACCCTTGGCCATTACCTTTTTGGCATGTTCAGGTACAACGGTAGAAAGCGCGCGACGAAACATCTAATATTATTCGATGAGGCTATTTGGAACACAATAGCCTTGAACGTAAACAGAAAAAGTAAAAGCTAAAAATTTTCCCCCTATTGGAATTTATTTTATATTTCTAAGCGTAATCTAAGCGTCTAAGCAGCTTCATTATTAATAAGACCATTTTTCTCAACAAAATATAAAAATGACCTACAACCCACTTGTAGCAGCACTTCTTATATGGTATTGTTTAGCCTCCGCATATTATTTACCAAAAGAGTTACTTAAGTTGCCTAATCAATAGGATTGTTTTATTTAAAATATCGTATTATTTGTTTAGGTTCTGCAAACATGCTGGGAAGGTTTTTATCTGGACTTCACAGTCGGTAAATTGGATTCGTAATCCCTAATATATATATAGGGTGTGCATTTTACAGAACGTATTGCGTAGCTTTTCAGAGAAATCAGTGAGTATCGATGCGTCTGAAGCTACTACATTCGCAATTTTGTCCAAGAGATGGTGGGACAAAAATGGTGAATTTAAAGTCTTACATGCCATGAATCCCCTTCGTTTGGAAATGGTCAACAATTTATTTAAGGACGAGTCACCTAAACCGTGGTATCCTCTTTACGGTAAGCGTATTATGGATATTGGTTGTGGTGGAGGAATTCTTACTGAGGTAATTTTTTATGTCAAGTCCTTACTTATTATTTTCTTTTAGCCATTAGGACGTCTTGGAGCTAATGTTCTTGGAATAGATATGCTTTCTGAGGTAACTGAAGCTGCGAAGGAGCATCTCCGTATGGTCAATCCTGATGTTTGGAAAAACGTTCCCTTTGGCCCTCCAGAATATCAAAATATCAGTTCATCAGAAGCTGCTGAAAAGTACCCTGGCTTGTTTGATGCAATTATTGCCTCTGAGGTTCTGGAACATGTCTCGGATTGGGAACAACTTGTTAGTGATGCCTCCAAGTGTTTGAAAGTAAGATTAGTTTTTGTCAATCTGATTATTGATAATAGCCTGGTGGTCACTTCATAGCAACTACTGTAAATCGGACTTTTCTGTCGTACTGGTTTGGTATCGTTGTTGCCGAAAATACTATCAAAATTGTTCCCAAGGGAATGCATACTTGGAATAAGTTTATTGAACCCTCCGAACTGAGTATGGCTGCTGTCAGATGTAGGTTTCTTATTGTTTACTATCGATTAAAGAATTTTGATATATCGTAGTCATTCTTGATAATATATATCGTTCATTTCTTGTGAATTGCTTTTTCCTCCAGATCTGGTGTTCAGGCCTCGTTCCTAACACATATGCCGGTATTATAATATGATTATTCTTTCAGAGTTATGCACCACTAAACTGAGTGCGACTTCCGTAAGAGGAATGATATTTAACTCTGTTGAAATTTGGTCTTTGGCTGTTCTATCTGACTTATTGATTTGGTTGTAGTTTAGCGGCACTGTATAGGTTTTCTTTCATTAATCCACTACCACTATTTCTATGTTTGTTACTCTCGCCTCAAGACGTTCATATCACCATTGAAATTCATTTATTTTCCGGTGTGCACCGGTTGTACAGTGGTCAATGTGCATGTCTGTCAGAAGAGTCCACAGGATTGATGTCACCATTATGCGGATGGCCAGTCAAACTGTTCAGTTCTGGTAAATGAAAAGTGTGATAGAATGCGGGTTGGTCATCGGAGCAGATGCAGGGTATCTTCACACTACTTTGTATGACGGTAGTACAGTGGTTAACGCACTTTTTGTAAAGTCAAGATTTCATGGGTTCGATAAGCACTTTTGCGCACCCAGTGAAGGAAATGGTTAACCTGATTAAGTCTGGTTATTAAAGTGGCTGGCAGAATTCGAGTTTCTTGCCGGAGAAACTTCATGTCGGTAGACACTATTCTAAATTGACGTTGGAGTTATTGTTATATTTCCTCATTTGGAGCCTTTAACTTGGACTTTAGGGATCGGTAACCGCCCATGGTTGGTTTTCGGCCTTACTCAGATTGAAATGTCTTATGAGTCTTATCTTTGGTCTTTGCAAACACAATTGTCACCAACATTCTTCATTTTACTGGATTCGCACTTAGATGAACCCATTTCAAGGCTAACATAGATCAAATATTTGTATTGTATATAATTCTTATTATGAATTGACGAACATACATTTATATCATTTTCTTTTCTCGTAGATAACCTTCAACCTCGAAAGGTGCTTGGTATGACTTATTGTCCACTTGCAAATGAGTGGAGTTGGATAAGTTCACAGGCGATCAATTACGCCTTCCATGCCGTCAAAATTTATCCAAACGACCCTTAATTTCCCTCATTGTATTGCGATTCTTGTGCAAATGCCGTAGATATTTAATACAAATTAACTTCAATTTGTGAATTTTTGCTCGTGTTTCCGCTTTTTGTTAATTGTTAATGTCTTTGTGTTATGTGTTACTTTTTCAAGGTAGAAATAATGCATTTAATATTTCATAAAATATGTAAATGCTGAAAGCATAAAAGATATCTTGGCTCTATTTATAATCGAATACAATCAGGCTCCTTTATGTTCTAGCTTTTACTAGCTCCTCCGTCTAAAGGAAAGGATATTTCCGTTACTGGTAGTGCTACCTGTTGGTCCCGAACAAGTGTCTTCGTTAATCAAATTTCCAACCAATAGGTGTTATTTTTCGTAACCAAATATTGTCGGAATGACCGTTACAACACTAAGATACTATACTGATCGACCCAAAGCGACAAACCTCTTGTTATTTGTCATTTTATCCCGGTTTTCTGCATCCTACACTTTTTCTTCTATTTTCTCCTACGCTTCCGCCCACTACTTGCTAGTAGTAAATCGTTCCTCAAACTTTGTTATCTTTCGTCCCGGATATTCGCGCCACGTTATCTCCTGCGAACTTCAGAACACACAAGACGAAAAGAAACTAGAATAATGATTGCTAATTCGTAGGTATCTAATCTGTACCTATTTTTCTATGTCAAAAGTTGTGCAATTCGTCCCTTAACATGTTCGTCTTGTGACTCAGCTGTAAAATTTACAATAATTATGACTTAGTTTTTGTATGGCCTACCACGTTCAATGCAACGACCCTTTTTATTAAATTTTATAATGCTTTCCGCCTAGGTGTCATCTATGATGTCATTTGCAAATGTTCCTGATAATGCAGCCTATGCTCTTTTAAATGGAATTAAAGGCAAAAATCGTAAGTTCGCCTCAGCTTTTTAATTTTCACTTGTTCCTTTAGTTAATGATGAAGACCTGTTAAGGTTAGTTGAATATTAACACTTATAACTTCATAACAGAGTTCATGCACTCTTTGGAAAGCCGACATTTGAAGCATTCAACTTGCTGGAAGAGGATGCTGTTGTTAAGGCTACATCTCCAAGTGGAAGGTTTATTTACAAGGTATTTGCGCAATCTATTAGGTCCAATGTGTTTTTATTAAGGTGACTCAAAAGAGTGATAGTTTTTACTGCAGCAAAAGTGGTCATTTTTGCGCCTGTATGAAAGGAGAATCCGTGCAAACGTCACCGTTTGGGCGATCCTGGGTTTGTTTTGTTTTTTTTTTATTATTGTATGATAACTAACTCGTGCAATTCTCGAATACATCTAAGGCTAGTATTAGTTTCGAATTCCACTGATGAATATGGTGTTAAGGCTATCATCTCGGAGATAGGCAGCTTACTTTTTCTAATCCCTTTCTGATTTTGAAATTCGTATACTGATAAGAATTAATCACTAAGGTACTGGGTATGAAGGATTTCGAACCATTTTCATTTAAAGGGGCTACCACTAGTCTCAAATAACTATAAGATTCCATTTTGATAACTGACTTGACTGAACTTCATCACAGCTGTTGTATCTGAATTATAACATAAGTCCAGTTTGATCATTATGTATCAAGAGGGCTTATTGAAAAGAGATTTGAGTAAATATCAGTTATACATTATTGATATAAAGGTAAATAAAATTTGAAGAATTCAGTACTGAAATATAGCCGGTAACAGAAAAAATGGGTATACCTGAAACAACATAATCTTATAATATAGGGTGGTTGCACCTATTAAATCGTTACAGAGATTCCTTATAATTGAGTGACAACTATTGGTTATTTCTATTTTACACCTTGTTTTGAAGAGTGTGGACAGTGAGCTTACATTTATAAGGCCCGAGCGTGCTAATAGTAGACTCAAAACACTGCACACAAAGTCGACCAATTGGAAAGCCGAAATGGGACTCAGTGTGACCATTAGATCTATCAGGCTATATCGTTATCGTTCCTGGTGGAGATAGGCGGACATGGAGAGAATGATCGTCTGCTCTCACCATTTTTAATCTTCATGCTCATTAGCCCTTATTTCCATCTTTCATACTTCTTATGGACTTTATGTCATTTCATATTTACTTGTGTTATCTATATGAATGTGTATTAATTAAATTCTTTCTAGACCACCCTTCTTACAATACTAACACTGTGTAGATAATACGCCATGACTCAGCACTAGGCTTGTTGTCGAAACACCGCTTTCTAGCTTTGCTTTCTTAACAGATTAATCGTTTATTAAGTAACTTCGTTTACCTTCTAAATTTTTTTTTTCAATTTCTTATTGTCCTTTACATTAAAACATTGAAGCATGATACTGATAATTACTAGATTCATAAAATTGTCTCAAAAATCAAATCAAGTTCGTATCAATATACATATTTAATTGAGAGATTATAACCTCAATTGTTACATTTATTGGGGTGGAAGGAGATTGAAACGGATCTTCGTTTTAAGGGCGCAGATTTCTTTTCAGTTTCATATTTGGCGGATGCATCTTTGCTCTTAAGGTGTTCTTTTTTCGGTTCTATTCTATTCAATTTAAATATAATCTGGTTTCAGTTATAAGTAATTCGTTGGAATTATTTTTATAGAACCTATTATTTTGTAATTTTAGTGCTCCCATTTGCTAGCAGTCGCACTCTCGGATGCTACAAACAAAACCCGGATGAATACAATATCCAATCAAGCAATAGCTCATGCCCTTGAAATGCTCTTCCAAACATTCTGATATCTCATATATCTGAAATATCAAATTTGAGATCTTTTATGCTTTTATTTTCCTTTCATTATGTTATTAAAATTATAAAATATTATGTTTGATAAGACGTTTATAGTAGCTCTAATCTGATAGTAAAATTACTTTTGGAGTCCGGCAAGCTAGGCTTGATATCCCCTCTTAGAACTAATGATCTTCTTAAGGCCAACAAGTAACAGCAGCCTTCCTAGAATGAGAAGGCCAAGAGTTGGGTTGGACAAATGTGTATCGGACAAGTGAGAACTTGATGATAGGGGAAGAGGAATTGGGAGGAAAGAAAGGAACGTCAATACTGAGAAAGAACAATCTGGTATGTGAGGAACGGATGAAACTGTGTGTGATGAGGCGGTTGATCCTTTCAATTTCTCTGTTCATTGACAGTTAGGGAAGAGATGAATTAGTATACGAGTATTTGGTAGAGAGACTGAACAGGCACGAGTCGACGGGCGCAAGTACTAAGGTTTTTTTTTCAATCGATTTATGAGAAAAATCGATTAAGCATATTAGGAATTATTGGTCTCAACTGGAGATTTCATGCGAATTGAATTATCATAGTACCTAAAGATGCATATCAACTCTAGTTTACCAATCCCGAGCCACAGTGGTCTCTGGAAATTGGATACAATCTAACTTTGGGGAGATAATAACATCGTTATGAAGATGCCACTGATAGAGCAGAAGCAAGCTAATTCATATAACCCCAGCGATTTACGGCTTCTTGAATTTGAAAATCTGAAAAGTCCAGTGCTGTTAATTTTGAGCAGCGATAACTATGTAAAATTTTCTTTGCTGACAACGGTGCTAATTCAGTTAATCACGGCTAATCAATTCTGGCATTTCAGTAGTCTGAAGGTTATCCTAGGACCATTAGAGCAGAAGTTACTTCCTACAACGATTTTTTGGAAGGTTAGGGGATAGTGCTCACTTACAAAGTCAAGACTATGTCAAAACTGTAAGGGTGGTAACATTTGATCTAGAATTTTTAAACACATGGGCAAGTTTACCACGTGGCATGACTACGGGGAAAGGAATTTGATATCGATTTTCGTTAGGAAACGCGCGCCAGTACATTAAGATTTAGGATAGGATGATCATTAATTATCACGCCCAATCAGAATCAATTAGTGTAAATTTATGGCTAAAAACATGAATTCTAATCACTTTTCAACGTTTCAACGGCCGAAAGAGACGTTGAGAATAACTCAGGAATTCTGGACGTTGAAATATAATTAGGAATATGCAGTGAGTTATGCTAGGCTACATAACTTCTTATATGTAATCTACCATTTAGTAAAGCTTATCTACAGTTAAAATACTTCTCTAATCACTTGTTATGTAGTATAATTCGATTGCATTTCGATAATGTTTGATTCTGTTTCCGCTGAAAGAGTCGAATTCAACGCTTTTCTTTGGGAAAAAAAGATTTCTACTGGTCATGTATGGAAATCAATTTTGAACAAATCAAAAGTCCATTCACGATCAATTTTCTATTATATTTCAGGAGAGAGAGCCTAAGCTATGATTCAGGTATCTCAGGATGTATTGATTTTTCTGTGGAGAACCAAATGCTCTCTTCAACTGATATGAGTTCAAGTATTGATACTTCAATAGATTCCTCACTTAAAAGCCAAAACCTTTCCTCAGTAAAACGTGATGAAAGCGCGTTTGCCGCATCAGCATTACTTGAATCCTCAGAGGATATGCAATCTTCGTATATCCAGACCTTAAATGATCCAATTGACATAAGTGGCTATCAGGAAGAAATCGAACGAGGAGATGATTTGCAATTCCTTACATCAGATGGTGCTTTCCATTTGCCGGTTAATGCCTCAAATGAAAGTACTTCAGTTATAAATCTGACTACAAATTGTTCTGCAAGCAATTCATCTCATACTCAACCACAAATAACAAGTTATTCTTCCCTTAGTACAAATCAGTCATATTCCTACCAACCTGTGCAATTCTCAAATGTTCCTGCACCAACGACGCAATATTCAACGCTTGGCCAGGTTTTGACCGGTAATACCGAGCGTAATAGTGCCTACCCAAATTTACTCAACTCTTTCTTACGATGCAACAATGGTTCGAATCCCTCGACATCTGTATCATACGCACCAACACCAATTACCTCAGGAAGCTTCTATGAATTGAAAAGTACACGTAACCCGAAATTTCAGCGAGTTGGCAAAAAGGTAGATGTCAAACAGGCCAAATCACGGGGAGACGGTAGCAAACTTCTCAGTACAAGGGCTACTTATGTATTGGAAGGCTGGTATGAAGCCAATACTGAATGGCCTTACCCAACAAAAGCTGAAAAACAAGTTATGGCTTCTGCTGGTGGAATTACAATCGAACAGGTATTATTCTGCTTTAAATCAGAATTCCTTTATTTAACCTTTCCATATATTTTAAGGTTTCTACATCATTTATTTTTAAACTCAATAAACTTTCATGATTTCTAATTTTGTATTGTTTTGCTTCTGCATTAGGTGAACTCGTGGTTCGCCAATCGTCGCAACAGAAGTCAAAATACCAGGCCAAAGAAGAATATGGTGAAACTAATCCAAGCTATAACGTTACTGTGTGAAGAATACCAGGAAGCTTCACATGGCGTCATCTCTGCCGTAGAAATGAAAAGCAGAATCCTAGCCCTTATAAATTTCCATTTGCAACGGAAACAATGATCCCTCCATGTCTTTCATAAGCAAGTGCCATACTACCCGTTCAGCCTTTCATCCCAGCAATGTGTGATTGACTGTTGTTGACCCGATTGAAAGAATCCGCATGTAGTCTTAGAAGTGTGAAGTAAATAAAAATGAGACGTTTTTTAGGCACTGTAATGCATTTGTCCTATATTTCTTGGGGTCTTAGGGAGATGGCGTTTACAGTCTGTTAGGAAATCGCAGTCCTAATTTTCTTAAGGTGTCCATATATTTGAAGAAGGTTGGTAAATTTGTCACATGTTTTAAACATATGATAGTTTAGCATGAGTTGTATTCAGATAACAAATTTCTCCCCAATGGACAGGAGTTTTTGGGGTAAATTTACGGACGTAAATTAAAAATCTATCTTTTTAGTCTGGACGTTATTCATTGACGTGATTTTTAAACTTCAAGTTTTTTGCAGGTAATTTGGACAACATGCATGAAAAGTTTCGTGCATAAATTCTGATGAAAAATCGATCTACATCGATCCACCTACCACGTGCTTTCAAGGGGCCTAGAAATTTAACAGAATCATGAAAAGCATATGAGAAAAATCGATAGTATCTTCTAATATTTATTGAAGAAATAAATGTTCCGACTTTTAAACATTAGGGAAAGTATTCTAAGTTATAAATAAAGCATTTAATTTAAAATTCACAAAACATTAGTGAAAGTCTTTGTGACAAATTGCGTGATAATGCTGCTAATTGGCAATTGGGATCGCTCCATTTAGACATTTTAAGATCACCGTTAAAGAGCTTGGTCTAAAATATCGGAGGAGTCAGCATTTTGAAGACTCTCTAACTGAAAACTCGAATTCTATTAACTGCGATTGACCAATACTGACCATTCATCGGGTATGCACTTATGAACCTGTTACCTCTAACTTGCCAGACATTCAGGATAACCGTTTCACCACCAGCGCACTATTGTTTGCCCCTATATTTTAACCTATTTTTACAAGTTTAGAAAAAAACTTGTGATCCAATAATTTATATTTTTATCTTCATTGAAAAGTTAGATATGCAAAGTGGACTTATTTTGATATGTTAGAAATTAAAACACACCTGCCTGGGTTTTAGGTTTACTCTCTTATTCTGTTAAGATTAACGTTTCCACCGTTCGTTCCCATCCATAATTTATCTTCTAATTTTTTAGGTATATCAAACAAATACAGATAAGGCTTACAACGACAGGGCAATCAAAGTACCAGCATCTTAAGAGTAGATGCTTCATAATTGTTTTGCAGCGGTTAAAGTTAGTGCTTACTACTGCTTCTAAGATGACCCATACATTAAGCTGCTAACAATACCAACGGGAATGGACAAAAATATCCTATGCCAATAAACCTCTATTTTACCAGAATCATTATACCCATAGTCAAGAGACTGATTAACTGAATACGCCTATTCAATTAGGATACAGAAAAGGATTGTGCTGGAAATCTGTTCCACATAGTTTTAACCGACAAATGGAAAAGGTTGAGTTTATAGGACATAGCCTGTGCCCAAGATGTGAGGCAGAATATAAAATTCTTATCGCTTTGAAAGATTACCACCAACATGAAGAGCGAAACAGTTTAAACCCTGTGAGAGTAATTTTAACTATACCTCTGATCATCTCGCCCTGTGAGTTAATTTTTTTCATTGCATGGTTTACTGGATCTGGATCATTTGTGCTTTTTAGTATCTCTAAACTTAAAAAAAAATTCCGAATAATTAGCGTGACGTATGCATTAAAGATATCATATAATAAGATGCTAGAAGACGTGCAAATTGCTTAAACCCAACCGGTCAAACGGTTCTCATCAATTGCAATATCAGTATATTTCTGTGATGAAGTGTCTATGCGTTTTCAACAATGCGAAAATAATGAGAAACACTATGAGCAGTATTTGGTGTCGTGCATTTGAAAGATTTTAGTTTATTTTAAATGTTCCCATATTATAGACGAGTTTTATTGCTCTGTAGAATCCAAACCTAGCTCTTTAGGTGGAGCCTTAAAAGACAGTAGAACAAACAAGATTCGATAACTTTCGTCCCATTCTAAAGATGAGATACAGCTACGACTTTATCAACTGTCGCAACTCTGAATACAAGACAGAGAGGGAACAGTGTGAGCAGGTTTGTAACTGGGTTAATAACTCTTGGATGAAATGTGGATGTGGATGAAATGAGTGCATTGTGGATGTTCAAGACTAACAGATCACAGCATACAGAGTTCTGGTAACTGAAATATTTTAGCTATCTCATTAATGCAAACGTAAGAATGTAAATTGCTGAAAACTATGTAAGACCATTTTGCTGAAAATTAGGAGAAGAAATGAATTGAAGCAACATTCAATTGTAAAACCGGTCATTAAACACAAAGCACATTAGATAAGCATTTGCTGTAATGCAGGGGACGAATAATGAAATTTGAATTTTTGGAACGTAAGCTACCCATTTAATTAATATTTTAAAACCAAAAAACAAAAATTAAACGAGGTAAGACTCTTCCATATCTTGACGTTGCTATAAGCATCTTTTATCCCCTCTCCTATCATTTGTTAAACTTCCTGTTAACCGATTTCAGTTGCTTCCGTAAGTAAAAATTTTAATTTTTGTTTTACTGTGGGTAATACTAATAATTAACAGATCAATAAATACCGATGGGGATGACGCTCGCCTACACTGCATGTGCAAATCGATAAGTACGTAAAGGGTGAGTCATTTGAGTAAGTTATCGGAAAAGAGATGATTGAATATCAAACATGTGGATTTTAATCACTTAATTCATGTTAAAAACAGTAAAAATATTAATCAGAGGATAGGTTACAGACCACTCATTATCTAGTGACCAAGTCAGCTAGGATTTCTAGTTTATGTTAAAAAGATTTATTTATATATTCTAGGAGGCCGAATGAGTGGTTCTCAATTTTAAATATGTCAGACTGACTATTTTATCAGGTATCTGGTCTGAAGTCGACAGCATTCAAGTGTGCCTCATGTTACTTATAACAACGAATCGAGAGGAGATAAATCCATGCTATCATCGACGTTTTATAGGAAATATGCGCCATCCGGAAGGAGTAAGATCAGAAGTATTCAACCATGCTTTTGCGTATCCCTTCTGCACTGAACCTACAGTGCTTGATTATGGACTCATCTGTGGTACTTGTCGCACGAAATTATTCTAATATAGGAGTGAGCACGTCAAGTGATTAGTCACAGGCGTCCAACGTCTATGTTCAATTAGCAGTTACGTTAGACTCAGATATTATCACACACAGTCTCTTAAACCAAAATATCGTATTAAATATACGATTCGTAAAGGGATAATGTGGAGCTTTAATACATCTACAATGGAAAGTAAAATTGGTTGACTTAAGTCGTGAAATCACAATCGGCTCTTCTTCGTCATAAAGTACTTCGTGAACGGAGATTTAAAAAACTGTTCATTGAGTTCGCTTTGAATGGGCACTCGATTGCATTATTGTAACCTCCAATTCATAAACAAGTTCAAAATCACCCGATATCTGAAATAAGTCAATTACGCCTAAACTGACAAAGTTGAATAGACTGATTGGCGATAAAACTCCCAGCTTTGGAGTTGTAGTGCTGTCAACTGGCAGAACCCAGTTTACAAATTGATTTTGCTTTTTCCATCCAATTTAATCTAAAGCATATCTTCCACAAGGCAACAGCATTGTAGAGGGAGATATAGCACAATGTCCATATTGTTAATTCTCTATGTGCTGTTTAACTTTGCCCTCGCATTTGTTATTGTAACATTATTGGAAACTACGCACAAAGACCCAGATAGAACACGTCATATCGCGATCGAAATGTACTATATTGTGCCAATTACATCTGTTTTTAGATACAAACGAGACACACTTGAGAGATGTCAATTTATCACGCCGCTAAACAATGAGTTTGGATAAAACAGATATACATCCAGTTAATAAATTATTGTAGTGATCTTTCATCACATCCACAGGGCAGACTCATGGACAGCCATTCATAGTAGACCCGCCCGGTGCATTCCAAGGTGTATTAGTCCTTTGTGAATGCAATCGAAATTCTACACGTTTGGAATTTTGCATCTACTAAACACGATACTACTGACAAAGCTCGATTATCGACACGTGTTAACGATATCAACTGCAACGACAACATGATGTTAAGTGAAATTCCTCGTTGTTGATTCGAATAAATTAAGGCCTACATTGTTGCCGACTTATGAGAACCCCATTTTTGAAATGAAAGTAAAATTTATTCATTACTAGGATAGTACACAAATAAGATAACACACAGATTATGTACAGTGGTGATGAAACGATTGTCGGAATTAAGAGGTAATTGTTATTGTCGGGGTTTCAAAGGTGTTATGATGTAGCGACCGAGTCTGAGCTGTTGTAAAGTGATTCGTACGACACCATTGTCAGAGGCCCGCCTAATTTGGATGTCTTGAACTCCAACTCCCGATACCGTGCCGTTGCATCCGTGCGATTCTAAGCACAATTGAGAGCCAACTCGGTAACTAAAAGGAAGGGGACGAAGGGTAAGTAATATGTGGTAAATATTTGTCCTCCTTATAAGACTTTATTTTGTGTAGTATCTGGGATGTCACAATTTACACAGTTTAAGAAACTCTGTCCAATATTTAGCTACTTAATTTCCGCCAAATTAAAACTGTAGGCTGTATAATACCATGCCAGATCATTTTGACACCTCAACTACTAGAATAAAAGTGAATTAAAATGGCAAAAGCGATCCCTCATGATTATAAAAACCGGTCAACAAGCATCAAACATTGTAGACAAGCATTTGCTCCAATCCAAGGAGTCGATCATGAAGTTTGAATTTTGAAACGTTTGCTACCAATTTGGCAAGTATTGTGCAACCAGAAACCAAAACTTAAATAAAGTAAGACTTTCTGACACCTTGACATGACTAACAGCGCCTTGTTGATACTATTCCATTTAAAATTTATAAGGCCTTGCGTCAATCAATTTCAGCTGCTTCCATCATTAAAATTAGTGCATTAAAAATGTTCATTTAATAATTCAGGCTCTCAGGATCAAATCTCTTTGAGATAAGATGACATGAGTATGAATGACTTCCCTCTGTCTAGTTCGCCTATCTAAATAGTTTTAACTGACTCAATCTAACAAGATGTAATCTAAATAAAACGCATTCTCTTCGGAGGCTTCTGGGCTTTTTGTATATAGTTCCCGATGCGTTACATTTTGCATCCAAATGAGGAAAGACTGTTCGGAAAAATGTTCAAACTCATAAAGGAAAAATAACTGCATGTCTCTACAGTGATCATTGTATATAAAATAACTTAGAATTGCGGATGACACAAGCTGATTCAAATGAAATAATTAACAATTATACGTTAATTTAATAATACACTTCAGGAGAACTTTCATGCTATTTGACCACAACCAAAAAAAGCGACAAAAGAGTAACGCACCTGGACTAAACTTTACTATTTTTTAGAAAGCTCGGTCTTAAGAAATAGTACTGAAAACTATAAACTTTCGTATCAGTTGGCTGATATTAAGTTATGCAGAAAGGACTAGTTTTATCACTACATTGGTATACTGCCGAATTACGTTTTCAGACAATAAAATATCGGTTTTTACTTGTAACTGCTCAGTTGCCCACTTTTTTCGAGTATGACTCTTCTATACTGCAGTACTGCTAGGAGATCTAGTTCTACTGCTGCGATATATCTGTCCACTAGATTTCATTAGAGTGCAGTTAAGCCCAACTAGAGAAGAAATTTTATTAACCAAACAAGGGTTGTCTTTGTGTTGTGGACATTGGGAGATCAAAACATTGAGAGACTGATAACATTCTTAGTCCCAAAGAACTGTCAAGCTATCAGAAGCGATGTGGTGCTTCATATCGATAAGATTGATGTGCAATTTTGGGACAGCCTGCTTCAAATCAGGAATATCTATGCTACTGTTTTAGATACAGAGTCAAATTCTACTGGTCTTCTCTCCATCTACGAAGCTCTGCTTTATAGTATGATACGGGGCTTAAATGATAGCAATGATCTATTTCCAATTTAGCGTGTCGAAAATGATTATGGTTTAGCTAAACAGGCAATTTTGATCAAAACTAATGAGCTGACATGAAGAACTATAGGAAAGAAACGATTAACGTAAATAAACTCAACTCGATTTCCTATGCGTAAAGACGAATAAATACCTTGTCTTTAATATTAAGTGGAACCTTCACACTATCAATATAGTAGATAGTCTGATCCAATTAACCGCCATCCATCCGACCGATCATATTCATCCATATAAGATATAGAAATCATTTATTATTAAGAATTACTTCATTCTTCCTAAGACCAATTACAATAAATCCTGACAGTATAGACGCAAAATGGAATGAATAAAGAGGAACTATACTTCCATATTTCTCGTTTTTAACCCTAGCCAAGCGATCTAAAGCGAATATCTAGGAATATAAACAGTAAACAGATCATGCCTCATAACGAGTAGACTGACGGGAAACTCCAAGAAGGCGACACTCAAACTCAACTCGATTTCTTATAAATCGATAACAATGAGAATAAGTTAAAATTCCAACTTACCAACTCTGTCCAATAAAGAGAGCTCCATCATCAATCCATACGCGTGGAGCATTAGAACTGGCCTCATCGCCATGATGATGGCCATATCGATCACCCCGACGATCCCCACCGCGTCTTCCATGACGATCGCCCTCCTCACCTCTTCCTCCTGCTCCACGTGTAAGGGGTGGACTTCCAGGTCCGGATCGGACTGACGATGCCGAACCTTCAGTACCATGCTTTCTAGATGTTCCAGTAGTTGAACTCGACGGTGGCTTTCCACAGGCTCTATTTGATAGAAAATGAAAGAAGAGAGGAGGTAGTTATATACATTATATTTGTGCGTTTATTATGCTATTCGGGCAAGTGGATGAGCATAACTAAAGTAGGGGGGAGGTAGTTTGGAGAGGAAAAGAGTAGGGAGATTTGATCCAAGGTATTCGGATTAATTACTTCTCTACTCAGCCCGAGCAATATATGCTGCTGCTTTGCCAAATGATCTTCTGAAGAGGCTCGCTTACTGAATCCAATGTCAGCATTAAGAATGAAATTCCGACATGTGGTGCTTCAGCCATCCTCGTCTGTTATAAAACTTGATACTTATTTTCAAATACACAGATATGTAATACAGCTAGATAAAGGGAAAACCAGTTGATCTAAGCATTCAGTAACTAAATACATCGAATGGAAACTTTCCAATGGAAGGAGGATTTCCGTGAGCTTTAAGCAAAAATAAAAAAACGGGTTCAGAGATATGTAACCAACTTACCATATTGAAAAAGAAGTTTTGAATTTGAATGTCGAACTAACACTACAAGGAACAACTAAAATACTAATTGTAATTGAACTCATAATGTTGAAATAGAAGTTTTAGGGCTAAGAAATTCTCTTTTTGCCATACCGGTTAAATGAAAACGGTTAGAAAAGCATTACAACCGGGCCAAAATAGTTATATTCATGAATCCTAATTTGGGGAAATTATAAATTGGAATCTCTACTGCCTAGAAGAGCCTAAAAGTGCCAGTATTTCAACTGACCGGTGGCTTTCCATATGCTCTAATAGAAAATGAGGAGGAATTTACTTCTCAAACAAATGGAAACATAATACAAATAAATAAAGATAGATGTGGTCTACATTCAGCCGAGAATCTTTAGCTTGAAATTATTGGAAGCTTGTTATAAGGAAGCGTTCAGACTACTTTAAAACAAATGGGAGTAAATAAAACAACTATACAAAACGGAAACTAAGAAGTGGTGTCTTGCTAAATCAGCGGAGATGTCAAGTTTAGTGTTGAGCTAATACTACAGCAGAACAACTAAAGTGCTAATGAAGTTTGAACACGTAACTGATCGACGAAATCCCTTTGCACAAACTGATATTTTAAAATGAATAAAGAAGAATTAGAGCCGATCAAAAGTGCAAAGGCCTCCGTAAAAAGTTATGAAACTTCCATAGTGCGGAAGAGTACTACTGATCCATTAGGAATAGTCAAGCCCATATTGGATGGATAAAGCCCTCTTGAGAAACTTTAATTCAGTCATTTCTGTACTTTAAACTGGCTAGGGGCTGACCAGTTTAAATGACATAAGGCCATTTAATGTCAAACAAAACGGGTTGCCTCAAACCATTCTGTTAATTTAAAAGAGCGATGAAATACGACAGGAAAAGAGCATATGTATAGTTCTTAATATTACCATTGAATCGTAATAATTATTAAAAAAAATACAACCTGTGGTATGAGATAACGGATATACTGAACTAAAGCAGCAATGGACAATCCCAAATTTGTGAGATAGACTTAGAAAGCACAGATGATATTAATCATAAATGAATACGTAAAGCAAAGTGGCCGACAAAAAATATAATCAATTATACCTTACTTACCGATTTGAAACTTTGTAACCTCGCAGTGCTCTGTAATACAAGGTTATATGCATAGCCAAAATGAGGGAATATTAAAGCTTGTTCAATATTTAATACAATGGGCGAAAGACTTGTAGAACCCCAGGTGAGAAACTCATCTACTACCATCCCTTTGCATATGGAAAGTAAACAGTGAAGGGGTTGACTATTACAAAACTGGTATATAGGATAAATAAAACAGAGTTGCCATCATAGCGCAGCCAGTGCATTAAAACAAAACAAAACGCACCTGTGTATCAGCGTGAGATCAGAATAAATATCATTTTGCGGCAGAAGCATATTCAGCTGAGCCTGGGGCAGAACACTCTGAGGTTTCTTTCTTTTCGGCGGAGGGGTGTTTACAGAGCCCATTAGGCCCGGTACAACAGCTGCAGCAACGGGTGAAGGCTTAGCCGAAGCAAGTAATGACTGAGCTAGCAGAGTACTAGGTCGACCATTTGAGTGGGATCCCGAATCAGAATGACTATTGTTACGAGTAAGGGAAGCTCTAAAATGATTCAAGAGGCTTTTCCCATCATCCAAATCAACACCCATACTGCCAAAGAGATTACCGAAGGAGGTCATAGTTGGAATAACATTTTCTTCACGATTTGTTGGACTAGGAGATAGTTCGTTCTTCGCATTCTTTGCTTTAACTATCCAACTGGTGTTGTAGAGATTTATTTCACCCCAGTAACTCAACTTCGTAGTAGAATTTCCATTGATCCCTACACCAGCCATATTAGAAACCATTTCCTGTGCTCGACGTCGTAATTTTCGCGTAACCGTGGGTTTCATTTCAAGAACATCACCCGTTGCTGTTAATTCAATATTCGTCTTGTCCTTTTCTAAGTGACGCTTTAAGTCCTCACAAAGGCCGATCAGATTATCTTGGAGTCTCCTTTTCTCCAACTAAAATGGATGACAATAAATAATAAATCGACCTACAGCACAATCGTGATCACAAGTGCGAACCTCCCGGTCGTATTGACCGTGAATTTCATCTATTTTGTGTTCATGAAGTATTTGGCCACGAATTTTTTGGTCCTCCAACCAACTTTCTATCTTCTTAGAGGACTTAATAAATTCTAAAAAGATAATCATGTGCATTATATAAATGACGTACCTGGATGAGTTCCGGCCTCAATTTGCTTTAGTTGCAAAGCATAGGCTTCCAATTTTTTAATGAGTTCTCTAAAATGGTCGAAATACACAGAGTATATAATTACTGTTCAGAGTCCGGTGTATCCTCATTCTCTGTGGGTGAAGAACTTTGAGCTAAAAAATATATAGATAAGCGGAACTTACGATCGTTATTTTCACGTTCACGATTAGGAAGAGGATCGTTTCGAAAAGGACGTTTAAAAGACATACTTGGTAAAGGTAGCTGTATATGTAAAAAACTGTCAATCATATAAATAATCACTCCAAATAAATGGGTAAGCCACTAAACAAAATATTCAAATTGTTATAGGTTTAAAAGGCTACCAACCAATATTTTAATGCACTTACAAAAGCAGAGAAAAACGAATTATCCCTGGATTTGCAGACACCAGAACACATTGAAAAGAATAAAACAATCAGTCGGCTTCTTTAAAACGAAACAATGTCCTAATATTTGACTCCTTTCGAAATTTTTAATTAATATTTATGTGAAGTTGTGGATTAGTTATAGCATTTCAATGCTTTGGATTTTGCTCTATATTTTGTCTTAATATTATATAATTATGTTTCATAGCTTCCTAATATGAATTCCCATATTAATAATTTAGTTCTTAAGCAAATTTATCTTTATTTTTACTAGGTTAGTTATTTTTGATATTGAAATTAAACTGAAGGTATCATACATATATCCACGAAAGTGACTCAGGGCGATCTTTCGGGGAAAACAAAATCAAAGGTATGATCATCATAAGATTTCAATACTTGCGGATGGTCGTAACGAAAAAATTTAAACTTGGGCAGTGACTTATTAACAAAATTTGCCAAAAATCGCCGCAGATCAGTGTAAAAACATTATATATATCGGATCGTACGGCCATATAAAATTCGCACCTCTTAAATACCTTTTTAAGGTTATTCGTTGCTTGTACTCCATTTTGTCGTTAATTTTTAAGCACCTGAGCTTTAGAAATCCCATGAAAGGCCAGAAAGTCAAACTTTACTGATTCCAATACCAGTTATTAATCTGATGCGTGTATATTACGAACACATTGCGATATTTATTGTTTGTAATTTCCTATTAGGACAAAAGGTTTAAAAATTACAAATATTTGTCACAAATCCGCCTTAATATTCATAAAAAATCCTTTTTCAATGAAGGAATCCATAACCCAACAGTAATTATTAACTGACAGCTAATTTACAGGGCTAGTTTATTTATTTTAAACACATTTTGTGCAGTCTCCAATTCACAAGAATTTTCGCAGGACATAATAAAGGAATCTCATTGGGGATATTTTTGTAATACTTGAGGTATTATTTAAATGGTTTTGGGTAATGTATCAAAACTATTGAATGCTGGTACAAAATATTTTTGCAGGGGATGTTATACATATGTTCACTTCACATAACATTTTGAGGAATTCCAAAAATATTACAATAATATTATAAAAACCAGATCAAATTTAATAATACAAACTGTTATTTTAGATAATTTCATGATTTTTATGTTAGATATTTTGTAATTAAAAGATGCATTAGAGCAGTTGGAAAATTTGATGCCCTTGGCGACTATTTAAACTGCGATTCTTCTATAGATATTATTTTTTCCTTTGATTCAGACTAATCTCTTCTTTTATTTGCATTTAAGTAGAAGATTTTTCTCTCGATTGCAACTTTTCTTTCACTATTCTTACATAGTTGTTGCGTTTATTCAAAATTTAATTTTACATTACTTGCTATAAGAAATGACCATAGATATCGACAGCACTTTGAATTCTGAAAGTATTCCAAATTTACCTAAGGGTGCAGGCAGCTTTGCATTGCCTCGTACCCCTCCCGAGCACTCAGCTCATTTTTATCTTGGAAGCTCCTCTGGCGATGGAACGTGTGACCAACTTCTTACGGAATTTGAGATTAATTCTAAACCAGATGCGTTCACCCCAACACATTTTTCTGGAGCCGGTACGTTTGAATGTGCCAACTATCGTTTTTTATCTAGAGGAAAATGATGATGTCTCAAATGAGCAGTATGCGCCTTCTAAAATTGATGATGAATATATCGCTCACGTAATTGATATTCTGTCTTGTGGCTCTCCGGACGAAATTTCTTCCGCCGCAGCTTATCTTTGTCATATAACTTTTAGGAATGACAAAGTAAAGGGAATGGTTACGTAAATCACCCTTTTAAACTTCTTCAATTTAGCTCTTTTTTGTTTGCGCATTTAATTGATTGTGTACATCTTTTGAAGCGACTTAGATTGCATAAATGTGTTGTCAGAACTGCTTCTTACCACCCATCAGGATGTGAAAAAACACGCTCTTTTTGTCTTACGCAATTTGTCACATGATCCGACACCAGAAACTCAAGTAATTTATTAAATATATATGGTTTAATTTAATTAATTGACCTAGAAAAGAATAGATGACGCATCTGTCATTTCCAACCTTCTGGTCGTCTTGAATGAAATTTCCAACAGTGAACCACTTCTATCTATCTCCACAAACGATGCTATAGTGGAATCCACAGCTGCGACTTTATGCAATTTAGCTCTCTACCAAAAGTTTAAGGACACCATAAGTAGAAATGGTGTACCTTGTTTGATTAAAACAGTCATCATGCCTTATTGCGAAATAATTAAGAACCAATTTTCATATAATCAGTCTGAAAGTCCTATTGAAAATTTCAGACTCCAGGCTTTTATATATGCAACTGGAACAATAAGGTAATTTTCAGTATTTCTTAGCTAGCATTTTTCGCTATTCAAGGAATTTGTTGGATGAAGATGCTGAAAGTCGACACCGTTTAAGAGAAACTCCGGGATTTATAACTGCACTTACTTATATATGTGCTCAGTGCATCGAAGATTATGAATTTGATAGCAAGGCACTTGAAAACTGCGTATGTATTCTGCGCAATCTTAGTTTTGCCCTACAAGAAATTCGTGATCCAGCTTATCTGATTCGTAGGGAGGCCGAATATTCAAAACTAACCACTACCCCAATGACGGAGAAGAAACTGGAATTCCATTTGCCACACATTGAAACTAAGGGCAGATCGCGTGGTTTAGTCATGGGTTATTTGGCTACATTGTCTGATCATTTTCTCAAATAGATATGAGGCGGTCCTCTGTAACAAATATATGGATGTCTGGTGGACCGGATTACTTAGAGAGACCACCATCAAATTTAGAGTCCATTCAAGGTAGCCGATTACTCTGGGATCGCGAGCTTGTTGAAAATTATATATGCATTCTCCGCCATTCCTCAAATTGTATTACATTGGAGGCAGCAGCCGGGGCTATTCAGAATCTCACTGCCTGCGACTGGCAACCTAGTGTTGAGGTTCGATCGATTGTAAGTTTAGTAGATGTTCACTTATTTTTAACGCATTGCCGACCATAAATATTACAATAAAACGCTTAGAAGCTTTCTTTGAAGTCTGCTTAACCTATTTCGGAGGCCTATCAACAAGAGAATAGAATAAATTGGAAACGAGCCAAAAATTTGTCTAGACAGACTTTTCTCCAAAGTTTCCTTATATTACGATTAATAAATAATGATATAATCGTTTTTTCCTTCCCATGGCAGTTAGGTTTACACCGTATGGAAACTCATTTCCGAATAACTCCTTGTAGTTTGCACATTCTGACTCATACTTCTACGCGTCCTAATTGTCAGTTGATAATTTTCATCAAAGAACGTGAAATCTGCCAACTTCCTTATCGTATATTAATATGCTTTCTTTATCATAACTCAGGTTCCATACACTCAGTACTGACGTTTTTTGTCTATCCTCCCTTCTGTTCCTTGATCTCATTTCTTCCCATTTATCCAATATACCCCTAGTCCTACATAACTCTTGATCTTCTCGTTTATAAATGACACTTATGCCCTCTTAGCCTTTAAGATTATCAGCTTGATAAAAGGATTTTCAAACCTTTTTTGGCCGTGCTCTTAAAGTAATCTGACTTTATTCTTTTTAGCGGCATACAGTTCATATTTATGGCCATTTAAATATTTCCCGTAATTGATCATGTTTAATTTGGCGCCAAAGTAATAAAATTTGGGTTGTATAACTAAATCTTGAATCCACCCAGAACAAGCCTACTTCTTCTCGTCACTTTGCTGGTTTGGTTATTTATATTATTATTCTACGGGGCCCTGCTTACTTAAGATTTTTATCTATCTCATCTTTGCTTTGCTAAAGCTGTGAACTGCAAAGTATCATATAAGATCATTTGCCTTCTCAACCACTGGAAGAAAATAAAATAAATTGAGCAGGGAAGATCGACCCTTCTTGATTAAATAACTCCGGTCAACAAGCACCAAATATCGTAAGCAAGCTTTTACTGCAATACAGGGAATGAATTGTGAAGTTTGCATTTCGGAAAGTGAACTCCTCATTTAGTAAATACTGTGCAACTCGAATCCAAAAATCAAATTTAGTAAGACTCTTTGATAGGTTGACGCTACACTCTTTTTTCTTTTTGATTCCCTCACCATTTGTTGAACTTCTTGTGATTCGACGTTACTTGCTTTCTATGATTAAAAATTGTAAATTTTTTGTATTACTATGGGTAACAATAATAATATTTAAAAATGATCTAAATGAACATACATTTGTTTTAGTTTCACAGTGGAGACACTGTTCTGGTACTAGCAGCACCGTTGATTTCAGAGGATGACGGCCTCGTGCAAACAACGGCGACAGCTTTGAGAAATGTGGCAGAGCAGGAAGATTTGCGAAATCAGATTGCATTCTACGCAATGCGTCTCTTGATTGCCCGACTGCCGGTTCTACAAGCAGCTAATGCTATAGATGGCGAGATGGTTCTACCCACCCAAAATCTTGTCAGTTTACCCACTGCTTCCGCCATTCTTGCTGCGCTCTACGTACTTATCAAAGGCAGTACTGATCGAGCATCGTAAGTATTTTTATTAGACCCCAAAAATTTTATAAGTTGTGAAAGTGAAATAGACTTTATCGAGCATTTCAACCATAACTGACTGGTCTAAGCGAAGATTTCTCTTGAGTTGTGTGTATTTACTCATATCCTTGGTTTTGTGCGCGATCAAAAGAATGTTCGGTATAACGAAGTTAGCAAAAATTTAAGTAATAAAAAGCTTTCTGTTACGATTTGATTTTCTTTGAGGGATATCGTGACTGATTCTTAGATTCTCTAAGTAATTGTCCTAGTTACAAATACAACTCGACAACAAAGTAAAGTAAAAAAGACTTACAAATAGGAATTATTTTTTTCGGAAAGTATTATTTTCTTATGTGAACCACCTTCCCTGTTTAAATTATTGTTTAATGTTGAGATGTCAGTCCGAGCTCATCCTACCTTGTGTGCTGAATCTAAATTAAGTGAATAACGCAAGAGCTTATCATAAATTTTTTTTTCTGGAAAGTGTCCCGACTGGATTAGATCATTACTTAAAGCATTTCAACACGGGTATATTCGACTCCCTGTAGAGACACAAAGAAGGAGGTCTGTAATGATTTGATTTGGTTTTTCTCTGTATCTTCATACTAGAATAACTTCGCTCTGCAGAGTGAAGATCCTTGATTTTCATTTATATTGGTTCTTGAAGCAAAGATATTATGACTTTTCTATTTGAAATAATTATTTCGGATTGCATTTGAGGTTTATTTTTTCTATTAATGCTGTATAAAATTTATTATTTACAATCACTGTTGATTCGTTCAACATTAATTTCTGAATATTGACGAAATTAGAATTTAAAATTTATCTTTATCTTTTTAATAATTACCTTTTAATGTTATAAAGTTTTTCATTCGTCATGGAATGAAAAATATCTGAAAAAGGATTTGAAAGCTTCAGACATGTAAAAATTTCCTTTATCTCAAGTTGATTCGTTTAAGATATTATGTAGGTAAATAAGGTCCCTAGATTCTACACATTTCCTCAAAACAAAAAATTATGTTGGTAAACGCCGTTTGTGCAGTTTAAAATGCAATTTAAAGTAGCTCTAATCCGATTATATCAATACTTCATAGAACTAATTATCTTTTTAAGCCTAATAGGAAATGTCAGCCTCGAACGAGAAAGAAGAGTTAGGTTGGGCAAATGCGAATTTGACAATTGTGTGTAAATGAGAGGGAAGAGGAGGAAAGAGAAAGAAAAGGAATTGGGAGGAGAGAGACGTTAGTGCTGAGGGAGGACAATTCGGATTGTGAAAAATAGGCAGAAAGAGGCAAAATTGGTCTTTTTCACGTTCTTTCTTCGTTTAGTTAGAGCAGAGGTGTGGGTCAGTAGGTGCGGACCTATGAGTCAGGGAGTTCAGGTACTACACACTATATTACTGCCAAAGTTCAACCTAATATAAGCACTCGTGATTTATTGATATACTATACCTCATTTGAATCTGAGTACTTACGAAAAATTGACCTTTGGTGCAAATATTTTCTGATTTATGTGTGACTACCTCAAAATCGTTGCTGAATAGTGTATACTGAGTTTTCATATTTCTGCAGTTTACTGGAGTTTATAAATAGACAAAATAAGGAATAGGGCATGAAAACATTTTTGTTAGCAGTTAGTACAACGCTTCTCTACAAAATACTATGTAATGATTTTTATCATTCGTTATACAGTGTGATTGAGCTCAGATAATACAGAAAAATATTATTTTTCACACTATTATTTTAATTGATGTGCTTCTTTGTGTAGGTTTGTTTTGGTTTTGTGCACAAACTTCCATCAACATCTCCCCGGCATTAATACTGACAGAAATCAAGCGACAAAAACTGCAATTCTTAAAAGTCTAATCACATCTCTTGTTTGCCTAAATCACATCATCTACTGCTAGTACATTATCAGGGTTTAGAATGGAAAATGTACCTGTGTTATTTGTCATTCTCTATTCCAGACTGTTTTTGGATTGTGGTGGTGTACAACCATGCATGGCGATAGCCCATACTGGTCTTTACCTGGACTCCAAGGATCCAGTACCTTCTAATCGAGACAAGACAGTTCGATTCGCCCGCCTCCTACTTCAAACCCTCTGGAAACAAAAAGAGCTTCGTGAGCGTTTTCAGGAAGCCGGTTGGTCTTCCGCTCACTTTTGCGTATGTGAACCGATTATTCGACCTGCTCTCAAACAATGCTTTCTAACCAACGTCCAACCAACTGATACAAAACAAGGTGCTACTACTGAAACACGTTATATTGGTGCTCCTGTGCCTCTCGGACGAGTTAATGAGGATGGAGAGTTGATTCAAGACGACGAGGAGGATGCTTTGCCTGTGGTTAGATTTATCTTTTATTCATTTATTTGTTGGTAAAAACTAAGCTATAACACTGTTAAGCCTCAAAGTAATTCACTACGACAAAATTGAAAATTGACAGAAACGATAGCTGCATTCATTTATTGGGAGAGAAGGTTCCAGCCTTCTCACTAGTAAGCCGAAAATTGGCTCAGTGAAGCAGAATAAAGCTCACTTTGACGGAGCTTTGCCTGCATAAAGACCAATGGGAGAGTCCACCACTTAAGTGAAACGTCGGAATCCAAGATATCCTCAATTGCAATCCCATGTTGCTGGAGACGGAGACATTCATTGTTGGAAAATGGATGCGTCCAATCACTCTTTTATCCTTTAATGTTTTCTGTCCCATCTTTCTATCTTTCGTAGACCTGTATATCCTTTTGTTCTATTTTGATTTAACTGGTAGTATTATTATCCATGGAGAACGTCTAAACAAATGGGATAATAGAAGGGATTTAAGCAATGCCAGAGGGTTTTTGGGGTAGTCGAGAATCAACACTTAACTGCATTCTGGACTCTGAAATCGTCAAGTTGTCTGCATTTTAATTTCATTTCATAATGTTTAAATTAATTCTCATCTTCCGGATGGCTTTTTTTTCAAAGAATTTCATATATACCCTCTCTTATCGCTTAGCTCTTGTAACTGCTATCCACTAGGCAAGAAATTTTATCGAATTTTGAACTGTCTGCACTTCAATGATGATCTGTTCTCCAATGTCTTCTCATCTCACACGCATCTGCAGATTCAATGACACCGAAAGTCCACACTGAGTTATCCACGTCAACTCTTTGTATGAGAAGCTTAAGGTTTTCTCAATCTTGGTATTGTAAATTTTACAACCTCCCAGTTGCAATTTATTAAAACCACAGCTACTCAGACGCAAAGAAGAAGAAGAGAAAAGATGATTTATAACTCAAACCACGGTTTTTACCTAACAAATAAATTTACTTTTATAGGTTTTAATAGGTGAAAGATGATAGGCTGCCTGGTTAGCTAACCATTTCGACGACGGGCGGTCTTACATGGCCAGGTATGAGTGTGGATATTCAATAATCGATAATCCAGTGCATGAGAGATGATGATTGTGAGTTTCTCTCGAGTGCAACGTAAATATTCGACCAGGCTTCCTAACGGAAATTTAATAAAGTTTAGCGATTGTATAACCTTTTTGTACAGACTTGTCCAGACGTTAAGCTTACACTTCTGTAATTGAGCGGTGAGGTTTCTCCGAGGAACTTTTTCTGTCAGCACTTTAACACCCATTTGTCGTGTGTTGTACTGGCCCAGCACCATCCGCCAAGTTGTTTTCTGAAGTCTTTAATTTGTTATCATCAAGCTTGCGAGGGACAATAGTAGACACCGTAAAGAATAACAGCCCCGACTATCTTTTCAAGCAGTTTTTATCTATTTTTAATCGAAAGTGGCCTGAGCATCAGCAGCTGTCTTTTGGCCTTTATGACATTAAGTCATCATCAACTAAGCTTTTGTCATTCACAGAGGAGTCAATATATGTATTGGAACGCACTCGATTAATCCTGTGTTCATCTAACTGAAGAAATGACTTCCAGATCTGAACCTACGTAGATCTAGACTTTTTTCATACGCCATTTACATCGTATATTTGCTTAGTATGAATTCGCATCTCCCTAGACATTTTTCAGCGTTCGCAATCGAATTAGTAATAAGACATAAGTATTCACTATATTCTAAATGCCCCAGTGGCCACTCGGATCCTGCAGAACTCAAGAGTCTGATTTCCAATTCTTCACAGATTGCATAGAATTTCTCTAATATAAAATGATATACCATGCTAAAGAGCATAGGACCTTCTTCGGATCCTTGTCTGACGTCCCTCTTCATAGAAAATGTTTCATTTCATTCCTTTATGTAGCCTTTCGGGCCATCTTGGAGTTGTCTAAAAGAGTTGACTATATTCCAAGGCAGTTTCAGTTTGCACGGTCTTGTTAAAGTCATAGGGATGGATGGTGAATCAAAGGCCTTTCTTAAGTCAACAAAGATAAGTACTTTTCTACAATGCCGGTTGATAGCTTACTGAATTACTGTTCTTGCAGCAAGGGTCGCCTGTTCCGCGAACATTCCAACTCGAAATCCATGTTGCCTATTTGAGTCTTTCATATATATGTAAATGAAGCCTTTCACGGACAATCGATGCAAAGTATGTCCCCACTGTGTCGTAAGGAAAATAGTTCTGTAGTTAGCTGGGTTGGTTCTTACTCCCTTACGTTTGTAAATGTTGATTATTTCAACATTCCCCCCAGGATCGGAGTATAGGGATTCTGCTTTACCAACAATCGTTGAAGAATTTCATTAAGTAGGTATCTAGTAATGATCCGCTCCACTTAATAAGTTCGGATGACAAGCCATTGGCTCCAAAATCTTTTGGTGTTTTCAAATTTTTTGCTTTTTTAGTTCCTCTAGGGTCGAGTTTGTATCTTTCTGCGCTTCTGTAATATTTAAGGTTACATCGAATCGGTCCGGCCGATAACTAGATGGTTCAGCATAATGTTTGTCCAGGGAGCTGGAGTCAACAATAAATTTATTTTGTCGAACTAGACCATGTTCTAAGGAATGCCAGCTAAACTTTTACAAGTAAGTTTATTCTTTTCTGGGTTCATTAATAGCCAACGGTTGCGTAAATTTTGCACACTTTTCCTTCTTGCATTCCGTATAAACAAGTTCACTTTATTTCAGCACCTTTTATAGGTGGTATAGGCTATAGGCCGGTTAATCGCCCCAGTAATTTAGCGCACAAATTTTCTTTAACCATTCCATACCATGGCCTCATTTTTCCAACTCTAGAAAGGTGTTTTTGACATAATTTATTAGCAGTCTTGGCAACTACATTTATCATATAATCACACTTCTAGTCGTTGCGTTCCAGAATCGCCTTTTCAAGCATTTCTTATTACTGGTATTTATGCTTTGATATTAGGTCTATTTGCTTATTCTTTTGCCAAATTCTCGTTTGATTTATGTATCTGTGTAACTTTCTCGGTCTACTTTCAATCCTGAACTTTGGTGTAACCAAGCCATGACCAGAGTTTTCATCCATATATATATATATATATATATATAAAGGGTTCCTTTAATAAACCCTTATTTAATAATAATGCCTCCAGTCGTTTTCAACGCCAACCGCTTGAGAGTTGAGTTAATGAATTGATTGTTGCTCTAATGGTAACTCTCTTCTGATGGACTTATTTAACCAGAAATTATTGTTGGATTTATTTATAATGACTGTTTAAATGACATTAAAAATTAGCAGTAGGATCAACACGCGAATGGGTAATTTTGGTGTTAAGTTACCATTGCATGCAAAAATACAATCACGAAATAATTCGCTTTATCAGAGCACTAATATGCTTGTCACAAACGTAAAGCTCATAGATTCTTAATTATAAACCGCTGTTCAACTATTTTATTTTCAATCGTTTTGATCACACGGTGACTTAATACGAAATGCTTGAGGAAGCAAGTAGGATAAATTGGGTAGGATATTTTCTGAATTTTTTCTATCAAAAATATAGTGATGTCTAAATATACAATCCTCAGTTTTAAACATCGATGCTTGCATTTACTATTAATTTACTTTTATTTACTTATAATAGAAGAATTAATAATAGGTTATGTTTTCGGATTATATTTCTGAATGCGAGGAAGTGCATAAAATCTTTTAATAAGTTAAATAAAAATAAAAGATGGCTAATTCAAATGTGTTTAATTTGTTATTACCGTTTGGAAATTAATTAGGCCCGGAGATTGACAGATAAGATCTATTGATATTATATTATTTAAAATTTGCAAAAACCCACATCATTTCTATCAATTTTCGAGAAGTTATGCAATTTGCACTTCTATATGCAAGGGAAATAAAATTAACAGTCTCAAATAGGGACGTCTTCGATAAAAGTAACTTTAAAGGTACATCACTCATTAATAGATCAATTTGCTCCCTGCTAGTGATATAAAGGTCAAGTAAAAGACCATGATCTCGTTAATCGCCGCCACACATTTGGTGAACAGCGCGATTAATTACAATGGTCAAAAATGCTCACAAAATAAACAATTGAATGCGAGTTTCTCATCAGAGAGACTCCCGGAAGCTACCCCCCATTGTTAAGTATCACTTCCTTTTAACGAACTTGGAACCTGTCTTAAATATAACGGGAATAACGACGGTATTTGCTTAGGAATAAGGAACTAAAAAATCGAAAAATAGGTAAACATGCGAACTGAGCGGGAATGAGACTTTGGTTTTCTAGTTCCAGTAACTTCTCCCATTTTAGTTTTTTTCCATTTTCAAACTTAACCTGCATCATATTGCGTTGGTAAATAATTATTAAGTCAAATTCTATTGTTGTTTAAATAGCGAGCGGGATCGAATTCACCTAGTTCTCCCAATAGTGATCGAACGCCAAAACCTCGTCCACGGAATTCTCTCAAACTAGCTGCCTCTGCCATCGATTTGTCTACTTCTCCAATGCCTAACGGCGGTAAGTAGAGAGAGTTTAGCATATTTATTTTGATTTATATGAAAATTAATTCGAAATACGAAACAAAATAATTTAACTTAACATCTGTATAATTTACGCAATTTTATTAATTTATAAATAACTTTAAACTTTTTAATGGATTTTGTTTTATAATCATTAATAATTATAATTTACCTACTCCTTTTCAGCATCATACGCGCTTCTGAATCCTAAATCGACACCACCACTCCATTTGGTAAGATTGGGTACTTATGCTGATGCTTGGCATGGGATGTCTACATTACTTATAAATTTCTTCTTGATGAATTCAAGCCCAGTTCTTCACCACCTGCTCAAGGACGTATTAGCAGGCGGGCATCGCGTTTGAGCGTAGCTCCTTGTGGATCTACGCATTTGCATTCACAAGATGGTGTGTTGAATGTTATTTGAATGAACATTAATATTAATTTTACTCAACAATTGCACATTTCTGGCAAAGATTTTTGTTGTTAATTTATTCTTAGTAATTGGCGAAAATGGGTGTGGTGTAAAATGGCACTAATCGGAACAGTAAAGCTGCTTTGACTGTCCGACTGAGTTAGCTTCATAGCCTACCCTAAAAGATCTTATGATCTACTTTGATGTTTAGAGAATATAATAGCCCTTATCGAAACCAGAAGAATAGGAGTTGATTTGAACCATTTGTGTATTCATAGAAAGAGGAGAGCTCCTAGACATAACTGTGTGCGCGAAAGCGAAAGTAGGAAACGATCGAAATAATGAGTTAACAATTCTGACCAATTTTTTGTCACAAGGTCATTGTATTGACGGGCAATAACATCGTTTATTTAACAATGTAACGATTAGGTCAAACAAACTTTTGGGTAATCGCGTGCTTACTACAGTTTACAACCAAAACCATATCAGAATTTCAAAATTAAATTGTTTGATGCTCTCGAAGCACTCCCCTAATTATCTAGCACTGTATAAAGTTGGTGTTTCATTGAGAAGGAAATCGCCTTGAATAAGAGGTTTATTTATATTTCAGTGAATAAATTTATCCGTGAAGTAGATTCTCTGTCCAAACAAAATTATGGTCTTTGTCTCGCATCTAACCCGATCGCTAAGACATTTTGAACATTCAGTACAGGACATCTGTCAGGGATTCCATCGTAATATCTACATAGTTGTCAAAAATTCCCAAATTAATAACATCGGGTTGATAACCCATCAAATTCTACACCGTAGAAGAACTAATGAACAAAAGTGACGTTCTCGAAAATAAAGAATCCAAAGGGAAAATATATTAACCAGTTAACAAGAGTAGAAAGATAATTTATTCATAGACTTGCCAAATAACACCAACTTCGTTTAATCACTTCACATCCAGCCTCGTGCGGCATACGACCTTGCATTATTCTAAAACGGGAAATAATTAATATGCTATGCTCAGGCATTAGCTATATCATAGAAATAGGGAAAGTATACGTATATAAATGCTATTACTCACGCCAGCATGCAATTGGCAATCGAAGCTGATCAAACACTTTGCTAATAATTGAAATATTGTTAATTCTCTAGAATCATGTTGTTTTAACTTCGCTACTTATCCTCTTTTAGTACCGTATACGCTTCCGAATCCTAAATCGACACCGCTACTCCAGTTGGTATGATTGAGTTACTGATGCCTGAACACGCATATCACTTTTAAATCCCTTCTTTTTAAATTCAAGCCCGATTCTTCTCCATCTGCTCAAGGGCATGTTATTAGACCGGCATCGCGACTGAGCTTAGTTCCTGGGACATTAAGGCCGCAAACTCCGCGCGCACAATCACAAGGTGAGTTGAATATTCCTTAAATGAACACTGGTAGTTTATCAGTCGAATTTAATTCATTTTTTTCTAGTTGTCAATATCTCGTTTGGTTATTATCAGATGGGGAGGTTGATTATCGATAAAAATATGGTGAAACTTATAATGGAACCATACGTATCATATACCACATCAGAATACTAACGTAAATTGGGTTAATAATCTAGCTGTATAAACTTAAATAATTATGAATATTGCTCATGATAATGTAAAAAGCGTTCATAAGTTTTCATAGTGGGAAAACTTCTGACTAGGAAATGGCAAACAAATTCTCGTTTGTAATGGGTTTAAGACCCCACAGATGAAGAGATGTCAGAGATTTAATTAGAACATATGGTAGAAAATTTATACTGATGGTGCAGTGGTAAACGTGCTCGTCTGCGAAGTCATAGGTCACGGTGCACACACAGTGAGTGAAATGACCAACCACACCGGTTAGGGCTGACTAATTACCTGGACTAACAATATTCTAGTTTCTCACCAGATAGCCTCAATGATTTTACCCACCAACCCAAGAAGAGCATTGGCAAACGCTACCCTAAATAGGTAGGGATTTATTATTGGTAGTCCCACTTAATTTGTCCGTATTCTCATAAGGAGAATAGTTCAAATGGAAATATCCTGTAGTTCAAAGTTAATGACTTGACTGCCAGGTTGTGTTTTTTGATGTTCATAGACTGTTAACCGGTTGACTTTAATCTGTGGTTGATCATGCCATCTCAGTTCGTTTATGTCTTCTTATAACCAAAGGCTTTAATGCATTCTAATATGAAATATATCATAAAAATATGGAACTTATAAATTAGATGCTATCAATCATGTCCACCTGCAGTTGGCAACTGAAGAAGTTATCTCATGTAATGCTGTGACCGTTGGTAATCACACAATTTTACTTCCGGAGGAAGGGTTTTGTAGAAAGTCGCTATTAATTTGTTCTTTTATATGGCAGAGCATTTTTAAGATACTCAGTAATTTAGCGTTACAGAAAACTCGGGATAAAAATCAACTTGTATTTTTAACTCTACTGTCTAGAATAGTGCTGACTACTGTGGTTGGGAAATCAAAGCAAAAAGCATATTTTGATTCGAATCCGTAAAATAATGTAATGACATAAATGTTTCGAATCCTTTCCATTATATTCGTTTTAATTTATTTCATTTTTTAGGTTCTATCACACCAGCGCGAGGAGGAGGATATTTCTCACGACTTAATGTTGTAAGTTTGCATATTATTTTCTACATACTGATTTCGTTTAATAAAAGCAGAAAGTGAGCGAAACAGGCTTGAGTTTGTTTAATAGAAGTGATGAAATGTTATGATATATTCGATTTATTATTGCGGGCGAAATTCGGTTAAGTAGATTCTCTTCTATGTTCCTTTAATTATCGAAAAAGTTACTAGTTGTAGGATGTCAAGGAGGTGAAAGTATGCAAATTATTAAATATTTTTCCCTTGACGATATTAACACTATTTTATATTTTCTTCTCTTTTATATTGTAAAAGACGTACTATTATGAGATTGTTTATCCAAACAAATGAATAACCCGGTACATGGAGCAAATTCCGTTTTAAAAAAACTTTAAAATCATTAAAATTCGTCTAATCTTCACCTCTTTGCCGCTATTTTTGTGAATATTTTAGGATTGTTAGCCGAAATTACATCAAGGGAAGTACTGCATATCAGATTTCTCGCATGTATTTATTTCTTTCTCAAGTTCCACACCTTTTATCTGTTCAAAATGTGGATTTAGGACGAAGCTTTGCGTTGCTCAATAGAGCGTTTGTTCTACAATCTACAAGCCGATATCCCAGTCCGAAGTATTACGGTATATCTTAATTCACATTGGTTCACATGAACACCTTAAGGGATAAGCGTTCTTTTCGACAATAATGGGGAGAGAGTAAAATAGATATTGATTTTGCCAGGAGAAAATACTCAATAATTTTTTTATAATATATTTTCACCTTGGAAGTTTACATTCTTTAATTAAAACAAGTGAAACCCAAAAAATCCATCCTTCTTCCCTGTGCTGTCATGATTTAAATGATCAGCTTGTTTAAATGGAGGAAATGTTGCATTGTGAAGCATTATTTAAAATCACATCCATCAACAACCTCACTAGCGGTACTGTAGGAAGTAAACAGTACCTATGAATTGAACGTAACACCGGAACATTGAATTGAGCATAAGACTGTATTGAATAAAAGAAAAAGAACGTATCAATGACACTCTTCACAGGTATATAAGCTGGGACTGAATCAACACTACCACTGTCAAGAAGTGACAGCTCTATATTATAAGCAAATAGGATGTAGTAATTTTGTGGCCATGAAATCGACCAGGACCGCAAGTAAGGGTGACAGAGGGTTGAATGAGACGCACTTTAGATGGTCACGTAATAAATGTAACAATTAAATCAATTATTTAAGTCGCCACGGGAGTGTTCATGCATCGAATGAAAATTATTATTTTCAGGTATAATTGACATACTTAAAAAACAATTTTTTAACCATTGCAGTTCCAACGGAAGAAACACAAAAAGATGAAAGTAAATCTAACCACATAATCACCACATTATCAGTTGCTACTAACAGAAAATGATGAAAGTCCACTCTCTGTAAATCAGCCATTAGTCCTAACGCCTGTTATTGTTTTAATAAGCTCATCAGTTATCGGTAAAATTATTCTATAAATTAATTTGCTTTAGCCGGAGGTTATCGCCCAACATCCTACTCCAAAAAGGGAAATTCAGATCGAGAGATCCGTCAGTCCATTCTTGAGGCCCTCACCATCAAACCAGGATATTAGATCATTGGGTAAGTATTTTAGTAAAATAATTACAATTAAATATTTCCTGTTTTCATTATTCTTATCCTTTAATGTTATTTTTTAAGTTCCAACTACGCCTTCAAGGAATCAAAATCAGCTATGTGTTGTAAGTTATATTCGATTATATTTTTAAAATTTGTAAAATTAAAAATACAAATTATGAAATTTGCACTTTATAAAACCGATGTTTGACAAAGAATATTTTTTGTCATAATTTTTTAAGATAACTAAATGATAATGTTCGATTTACTAGTAATATATCGCAATTATATCCTACGATCAGATTTTAAAATAGTGTGTTGGTGTTGCGAAAACGGGAAAAAATAGTCAAAGTATACATAAGGAAGACGAAAATATAAGTTATATATACTTAGAAGACAGTATTCAGTTCATTTGAACGCATTAGAACAGTTTCAGTACAGATGCAGCGTTAGATTAAGTGAACTCCCTGAATCTGATTTTTTTCCTACCTCCATTTCATTATCTCTTCGTGTTCTCCTTTTTCTTACTATTTTTAAGTAAGATCCCCCTCGACTTAAGGCCTATATTTAAGGTGGTAGAAATGAAATTTGATTTATTTATGATAATGAGCAGAGGATGGCACTTTGAAATTCCCTCTATAGCCCTCATTGTTTATTTAAATACACTACGTAGATTAATTGCATATCTATTGACTTTCGCATATTTGAGTGATAACATTTACATTCTACCTTAACGAATCGCAAAATTGCGCATAAGTTGTGTTCCGGCGCACGTCTAGACCTTGCTACCACTGAAATAAAATCTGGGATGGTTAAACCCCTAATCACCCAATGCCACTAAATTTCCAGGCCAAAGCTACCCAAAGCTGGAAGACGGAAAAGTAACTGAATACGTCTCATTGGGTTATTACTGGAAGATTCTGTGCTTGAAGGTCTGTAGCATATAGTTTTAACGGGGAGCTCATAATCGAAGGTGTTTTTAAGATCACACTCTGTGTCCTAAATTTAAGACGGGGTACAGAACTTTTAGCAATTCGGGAAATCGGCACAAATATAGTTTGCGACACTTCAAGTAATTGTTTTGTCAACTCAGTATTCCCGTTCTTTTCTAGCCGGGACAGGAAAAAATACCTAGTGGTTTGCGTACTGATGTACACCGCAGTGTTAGTGATGTACTCCTTGAAATTCCAGAGGAGACGCGTTCATCTGCTAGGCGAAGCATCTCTCATCCAAATTTCATCACGCCATCTGTAACGGGTAAGCCAAAGTTTGATTTTCCTAATAAATCTGGTTTCATTTAAAACAATTAGTTATTAATAATAAATTCACTTGCACTCTTCGAAAAAATCGCATTTATTTTTTAAATTAAATGAAAATATTATAAAAGGCTCGGACCTACTAGGCTTTCCTCAGTCATATATAAAGTAGGTTATCAGAATAGTAATCGGTTATTATTAGTTAATTACAAAGTCTATTCACACTGGTCCGGCCTAAATATCTTTAAATATTTCCTTGAGGTCAGCCTGAAAACAGAAAAATCGAGTTTGCCATTTTCCTTGCTCAAAAAACGGATATTACAGTTGGAACCTAAAGCAATAGGACCCTCAATTAGATGATTAACCGAGGCTGAAAAACTAAAGTAGGGAGTATGATATATGAGATCAAGAACTGACCAACTTTACACGTACATAGTTAAGAATGGTGACAATCGCAGTAGAGCAAGTTAACTTTTGTATAACGAATTGCCTGAACTTTCTTAAATTTGTTTGAATAACTCATTCCGCCGTGGTTGCCACAAATGTCGCTCGCTTGAAGATGTTTGTCGATTCACATCTGCGAGTATAAGCAAACGTCCCTTAGCGATCCATTAGCACTTGCTCACCTACGTTTAACTATCCTTTACATGCCACTGCTTTGTTAGATTTTGTAAAGATCTGTAGGAGCTATAATGTCTAACAATGGACAATAAATGAAAATTCCAAGAGTTGTGGATCAGTCAAATTATTTTTCACAACGGCAAGTTGAATTCGAGAAAGATAGAGGAAGGTAGATTAGGAGAAAGGGAGAGAATAATGAAAACGAAGAACTGGAAGAGAGGGTGAGAAGCAGGTCCTTGCTATGTGAAGGATAACGTGACACAGAGGTAAGTTGATAGAAGTCCGAAAAACAAAGCTCACAGCCAGTGTTTATTTTTTGTATGGGAATAATCAATATCCATCGTTTGCCTCGAAGTCGCCCATCTTTCTTATCATGACAAGGGCACACATCACTCCCGGCAGTTTGAAGGTTATTGGGATTAAAACTGTTATCAGCCTGGCGGTGCTTTATCTTCCAACAGCCATAACACAAAGACAACTTATGTTCCTGTATAACACCTTTGTTTGATTAAAAAAAGACCTAGAATGGTCATATTTCACAGAAGTGGGGAAGTGAACCATTAAAAATAAAGATCGACAGTTGATATTCTGCAAGTGTGGTTTCACCATGCATTCGGGCTCAAAAATCATTTCGCATGGAAACCGTCTTCATTAACGTGTGATTTTAAAATAATAATTTTGAAAGAAATTAGGGAACAATCCTTCAGATCCATTTATACCATGTCCTAGGTTGGAGTTGTTGATTGAACAGTAGCTTTATTCAAGTGAAGTACTATTATCCTATTTCTCAAAAAAGGCCTAAGCGGCTCAGCATAGGATCTAGTGAGCAGTTTCAAACCTTAATAATCACGTAACTAACAAAAAAATTCATATTTTATGTCATCTGAAAGCTCCTCCTTCTCCTGTGCATATCATTCCACCTACTCCTAAAGCCCGACCTCCAGCTATTCCAATTTCATCACCTCGCCCGCAGCTCCCAAAATTGCCGAAGGATCGGGTGCAATCTTCTAACCAAAGCTCGGTATTTGATTATTGCTTAAATCAATAATCTTGACTGTACTTCCTCTGTAATATACTTACTTGTGTACTTTTTTTCATTTAATGATGAAGGAAAATAGAGGAGATCCTGTATCTTGGTCTTCATCGTCAAAAAGTTCAAGTTACCGTCTTACAGCTCCACCAAGAAAATCTCCTGTGAGTTGATTTTTAAAGTCTTCCTTTTTCTGTTAATTAACGTATTCCAAGATGAGTACACCTTGAGATAAATTTATTGCAAAAACATCTTTTGTGTCCATCCTTAATACAAGATGCGGAGAGTACATTTTCTCATTATTGTATAGTAGAGATTGAAGGATGGGTCACTATGCATTTCCAAAATTTTTATCTGAGTCATTACTAGCTCCTGAGACCTAATTTATCTCGTCCTCACAGTGACGCTTAATCCTGTGTGGCCTCAAGTTCCTGTATGGAAACTTAGTATGTCCTCAAGTTATTTATTTTTAGTCAACGGAATGGGTAATTAATCACTCTCACGAATCTTCATATTGGTATGCTCAATAGAACTCCGGTTCACAAAATTCTTGTGTTCTACTTTTAGAACTGTCGATTGCTGTAGTTAGCTGCCAGCTTTAGTGGCTACCCTTACAAGATTCTAATTTATAAAAGATCGCAATATTATGCTACGCGTTCTTCACTCTTCAATTAAATATAATGTAGGAAATTCGGTTTAAATAAGTATTGTTTAGGAAAAATCTTAAAGTTAAAGTAATACAGATTGGAAAAGCGTAAGAATCAATAAAGAGTATGAATGATTGAAAGATGGACCAAGAAGCATTAAGGGATATTAAGGTGACCATATTTCTACACTGACCTTCAACTGAGTTTATCTCGGCATGCTATCTTGCAATTGGTTCACTCTACGCTCATGCTCGTGGTTGTTCTGGCAAGTGCTTCAGTACTGGCTGGCGAGGTAGCTTACTAGTTCTACTTCCAATTCATCGATTACAACTTGCCTAGTGGCTTATAGCACGGTTCAAATAGTTAAGAGTGAGATGTTAGCCAATCGAAGTAAGGGTAATAGGACCAAGCGAGATCACATGGGCTGTGAACTACTTAGTCATTGATTTGATAATAGATGCAACCCACGAGTTTTATGAGTATTAAGTTTCCCAATACGAGAAATCTATTTTTTGACTGTGTATTTACCTAGCTGAAAATTGAATATTTATATAGCTTTTTAAATTCATTTCATGTTTCCATTTCAGTAAACTTCTGGAAAAAAAACTATTCACTAATCGAGGAAGTTACGATGAAACCCGATTTGACTTGGGCAACCCTCCTGCACTAAAATATAAACTCTATCAATCAGCTTTTATTGCTTTTTAGAGATTCATTGAATGTTAAAGTCAACTTATCTTTGATTGTCATAATTTCTGGAAATATATTTTCTGTCATATTTTAATGCTATGGTACATAAATATATCGTCCATCTCATTTTTTTATTTGGTGGAATAAAATGTCTTTTTAGTCAAATGTCCTATTTGATCATTATAAATACTGGTTAGTAAATGGATTTCAAAATTAAGAAAAATACATTCTCTTAAAAGGCAAAATCGGTTCTAGAGTTTTTGTTAATCAATTCAGAAGAGATTAAGATTGTTACTGCTATAGCCAGCTGATGTCTATCAATATCTGGAGATTAGAAATGAATGACTGGCGATAAGATCTCCCCTACAGTGTCCACAGACGGTCACGTCACATCGATGGCGAGACATAACTGACACCTAACAAAGAAATGCTTTGCATATAAACCTAATTTACTTATTAATAAATTGGAGAGTGGCTTGCCTGCCACTTCCAAACTGATCTGGCAATATGAATGACTTGACTCATTCTATTTATTCGATCAATGTGGCCCCGAGAGATCTTTCGACATTATTTCAGTTACTTTAAAAGTTCGTGCTATGTAATAGATCAGCGTAACGTTTCAGGATTATACTTCGATAGAGATGGACAGTCCAAGTCAATTTGCTCTGGGCAAAAAAAATTTTGTCACTATAGTAGACATTTTTTCGCTGATTCAATTGCCCTTATCGATAATTATTAAGAAATTTCGCGAACATTCCATACATATAATTTACACGGTCAATATCATGTAAACACTTTGCAACTTCATGTTAGTGGTATATTAATCGTACAGTAAAATGACGACGTTGGCCTCTAGGAAGAGTATAAGTTGAACGTATGACACCGTCATCTCATGTTGTAATCGCGATGTAAGACAGTAATATTAATGATCACCATCTTCTCTCGCTTTAAAGAGAAACGGGCATTTACTATCAATGTTGTTTCATCTTTATTTTGGTAAAATTTAGCAAATAAAATGAATACTGGATTCCAAGAAATAGTACAGAATGGGACATTTAATACATTTCAAAAATCATGCTTAAAGCAATAAGCGATGGCTTAAGTACCGTAGCTCAACAAGAATATAACTTTCTACCAGTACTAATTAAATTAACTATACTCTTCGCACCAAACTAATTATATTTAAAATAGTGCATCACTGCAGTCTAAAATTAGGCTGGTCGATGCAATTATTAGACAAGCCGTACACGTAAGTATTATGTTTTTAAGCATTGTAGCAGTGAATAGGACACTTATTAGTAGAAGTAGTCCGAGAGAAGACGTCTGTATTGGAGCTGAATAGATTTATAAAATATCACATCTTGAAATACATGCAACCATTTTGAATGAGTAATCGAGGTCTTGCACAAACACGTCTAGAAGGAATACTAGTCCAAAAAGGGTAAAGAGGAATTCAAGAGAACTGACGGAGCATAAGCATTTGTTCGTCATTGGCAGAACAACATAGTGTAGTAATGATAGGTCTAACGGAGTCACATCGATCGAATAGATGGAATAAGTCAAGTCACTCAGGTCACCCGATCCGTTTAGAGGTGGTAGACAAGCCACCCTCCAATTTATTAATAAGTAAATTAGGTTTATACACAAAACATTTCTTCGATAGACGTCAGTCATGTCTCGTCGTCGGAGTCTCGGCGTGATGAACGACATCTGTTTAGGTATCTATGTACAAATAGACACACAGCGGGACCACCTGTGGACACTGTAGAGGAGATCTTATCATCAGTCAATCATTTCCAATCGCCGAATATTGACAGACATCTGCTGGCTATGGCACATAGTAAGCATTTTCGGTTGCCAATTGCACTCTTAATGTTGCATAATGTTGCACATTTGTTGCTAAATGTTCACTAATTCCATTGCAATATGTAAGTCGGTTGAGTCCACGACCTCTAACTCTGGGGGAATACTCGTTGATCTGTCTATCCGATAAAGAAAAATTACGGTAATTCTAGTGACGAAAGCAGTCGACGGACTACCAAAATAATTTCTGTTTGAAATGTTGTTGCCAAACAAAGTTAGCAAAATATGCAGGTTCTAGAATACCGTGCAGACACCAAAAATAAAATGATAAGTTGTGATTCACATATTATGGCATTCTAGAAAATCCTTCTTTAGGAAGTCAAAAATATGAATTTACTTGCTGCTGATGAATGTTTGGCAAAGTTCATAATGGAAAAAGGACAAGATTTAGACTAATTAAATGAATAAATGATTTTTTCAACTTCGATTTTTAGGTCTCCTCATTTCTTGTCGGAAGTTAATCTTAGTCATCTCTACCGCGGTAAAGATAAGCAACAAATACCGATTTTCCAGCCTACTATTTATTTTTAGAGCTAAATACGAGCCTACATATTGTGTTAATTTCTCAATGTCATTTGTAAATAAATGTAGCATTAAATCTAATATAAGCTACCTATGAAAAATCATGGAAGTGGCTTTATATGTGAAAAATATTGGTAACTAATATTTTTACAATAGGTAAGGTGGACAATTAAATAAGCCTACGGTTGTATTAATCTCAGACCCAGAAGAATGAGGACGGCAATCGAAAATTTTGGCTACAAGGCAATTGACTAATTTTTCAGTGTACTATTTATTACCAGTAACGACCAAACCACTGCATATATCCTTCTTATGTCGTGTCTAGATGACGCAATATCAAGATGATAATGACTGAATATACTGTGCTCTAAGACAGGGTTAAGCAAAAATTCATTATAATGTGTGATAACATCTTCATTTTATTATCCGAGCCTAAATTATTAAATTAAAAATTAAAAATTAATAATAAGCATAAGTAATCTCCTATTTTATTAATATCTGATGAATGAATGGTGTTTTTGTTGACATTGATGTGCACCTCCAATTTGCATTTTCAGCCACGATCTATCGGTTCTCTTAGAGACGTTATGGATAACTATCAACGTCTCAGTGAAAATCCTTTCGCCGATCCTGTCCGCAACTGTTTACTTTATTCTAAATTTATATGATCTAAAATATGTTCTTTACCGTTTTTAAGGTTAAATGGTATTTTATTCGTTCAGTTTTCTTATATATATAAATATAACTAAAATTAGTATTTGTTTAATTAATTTAGAGCACGACTGGTGTTGGCGGTATTGTAGAACATCATCCCCCTGCAACAGTGACTGTAATTCAGGATCAAGGTCTGGATGGCTATAATCCTTTTGGTGAGAAGGAGCCATCAAATACAACTGCACCACCTTATCCTACTTCAACCACACCAAAATTAACAACTGATGAACTTCAACGTCGACAAGAAGAACTTGAACGCCGTGCTGCAGAATTGTCTCGAAGAGAAGAGGAATACAGACGACTGGAAGAACAAGCCTCTCATTCCGGCGGAATTCCAGGTTTGTGATTATCTAATTACCCTTTTTAAAATAGCCTTGTCTTTAATTAGGTCCGATTACATTGTTATCAGTAATAGAACGTGTGAATTTTATCATTATTGACCGTGAGAAAATGCATAAGTACATATTTCTTTGATTTCAGGGTTAAGGGGTAAATGATTTTTACTTACTGTGTTGTGGATTTGGACCTAGTTCCGATATATCCGGTGCTAATCCATTAAGAGTTGTTAATTTTGTCTACTGGTGTGGGTAAAATTTATGAAATGTAAATATTACTGATCAATATTGCATCCAGGTGTATAATAGGAAGAAAGTGTTGCAGATTTGGTCCTTATTTTACTAATATGCGCTTTGCATAATGACGCGCTTATATTTTACATGATTCATAGTTTAAATCACTTTTCATTTTCATGTTAAAACTTGTATCGGTGTCATTTTTGCCCTTTTTTCTTAATCATGTCTTTTCCTGTTGCTGTTGTTTTATTTTTTTTTACATTACAATAGATCAAATTCATTTATCATATCTTGGACTGAATTTGTGGTAGTCACTTTTAGAAAATGATACTGTGAAGATGTTGGTTGGTGGAGTTTTTATACGCTCTTTGGGACCACAAGTCGTTATTATGCATGAATCATTTTGTGACTAAGCGCTGCAAAAATTACGGTACTCTTTGCTTAGATAATTCTAGAATTATTATTTATACACATTAATTTCGTTTAAATTCTTGTATTTTTTATTTTAGTTACCATCCCTTAATTTTGCAGTATATCTCCTCCCTTTATGATTGTCCTTTTCGTTTGTAGCGTTCTTACATAGTCAAGTAAATGTATATTTAGTATCAAGCCGTTAGTCTTATGGAACTCTCTGACCACATCATGATACAATTATTTCCCATTTCAATTCGCCTTCTGAGACCTCTATTGTTTAAGGTTTTTCAATACTTATCCTCTAGCTGTCTATCGGTTGATCCTAATTTATCGGTCATCAGTAGCGTTGTGGTCTATTTATACATTTATAAATGTGTCATCATATATTTATAAACAGTGTACAACTGAATAGTGATTGCTCATTGGATTTCAAACCAGTCTTGTTGCTAGCTTTCCGAAATCTATTGAAACAACTTATTAGGAGCATTACGCACTCTGAGAGAACTTGTCTTAAGTAGATGACAGCGTATTATATTGAGCCAAGTTAGTTTGGATACACACAAACGTCTTATTGATTTTTATGAGGCATTTTTTATTTTGTAGAATTCATCCATCTTTGGACCCCTTAAACTGAGTTTTGCCAAAATCGATCAGAATGATAAGCGCTTATTTTGAATTCTAATTTAAATAATCCGCCGTTTTGGGGTAGAATTACATTGGAATGTGAATTTTCCCATCTAAGAGAGCACACTTCTGGGAGTGTGTTAGGCTGGTAAAATCTGATAAAATATTTATGGAACAATTTTTACTTTTTTTCAAGAAACGTCTTTAAATTAAGTAGTCGTTTGCGCGTATGCGCTTGTCACCGAGTGGATGTTTTCTATACGTGTTTGTATTTTTGATCATTACTGTCTACTTATTATTAACGAGTAACAATACTTTTAAACTTTTCATATCATGCAGCGTTACGGAAAAATTGGCCTCCTCTCCCAGGTTTCTGTCCCTGCACGCCCTGTTTTTATCAAAATATTGAATTGGACATCAACACGGAGTTTCGTCAGTTAGTTACCTTCGGTTACTACATTTGGATGTCTTACGCGGCCCTTCTGGCCCTCAATCTCCTTGGCGGGGTGATATACTTTGCCAGTTCGACAGATCCCTCTAGTGGAACACTCTTTGGAGTCTCTATTCTCGTATTTCTTCTCTGCATCCCACTCTCCTATATTTGTTGGTTCCGACCTCTCTACAAGGCATTCAAGTAAGTCAACACAATGTCATACTGCTGTGCTAATTTGGTTATATGTTTTGGAACACGGTTTGGGGTTCTTCTATTAATGGGGCGGCAGTGTGCCTGTTGTTGTCGTTATATAGTCTGAATTTTCGTAATCCGGTTGTGTGTATAGGTATCCGTTGTATGGTCGCCAATCTGTCATTCTAAAATAATCCTATCGTGTGAAATTTTTTTTATTGATCTGCTAAAGGAAATTAACTTCCAGCACTTGTATTTGTTTGAAAAATTGACTAGCTACTCCTTAGTTAAATAAATTCACTAAAAATTGGTCAAGTAAATTTCTTATTGAAAATACCTGTTGATCATGTAAATGCATAGTTGTCGATATTGTACTTACTTAAGAGAGGGGAAGGAGCAGTCTAGATATTTATGTTCTGCAAATTGAAGATCTTGGATCTCTGGAGGTGACCGTGTTCTTCTCTTGGCTTGAGATGTCTGAGTGGATTACATCTAGCTTTATCCTGGATTTAGGGACTATTAAATGGATAACGTTGCATTCATGTTTTTACCTTTAATAGGTTTAAGCTACTGCCTACGCAGTGTTTTGCCACTGCTTGAACATATTTACGATTGCAATTGGATCAGACCTGATCTAGCTCGTAGGACGTTGGCTGAATTTTTTTAATGAAGACTAGTTCTAGGAATACAATTTTCTTTATGTTGCTTACGGTTAAAGGCCAGACCGATGAAAATTTCGCCCAGAATAATTGCCGAGATGTCAGGAGCAGAATGTGCTCGCATACTGATAAGGTTGACCACTAAGGTTTGTTAAATGTGGGCTCGCGACCTTCCTAGAAAACTCTCTGCACGCAGAGTGGACCAATGGAGAAGTCGAACAGGGAGCTTAGTGTGGCCATTGACTAGATCATGTCGCTGTCGCTTCTGGTGAAGATTTTGTGGTCATAGGCAAAATGACTGCTATTTCTCACCTTCCTGGGCCTCATTTTCATCTTTCATACATCTTACAGACTTTATGCTCTTTCATATTTACTTGCCTTATCTATATGATCTGCCTTAATAGAGATTTATTTAGACCACGCTTCCTAATCGGCATGTAAATTGCTCACACCGCGATAAAAATCAAACTCTGGCTCTGCGCCGCGTTTGTCGGCATTATATCAATTTCACAAACCAATCTATTCTCATTGTTATTTTTACTTTGCATGCTGAGATTTTCAATTAATGTAAATCTAATTGCCCCCCCCCCCCCT
>CAADRB010000009.1:3454689-3577512 GCA_900708905.1 Hymenolepis diminuta
AAGATTAAAACCATCGCTTTCGATTATTTTTGTTTTTTTTTCCATATTTGGAGGATCCGTAAATTTTTGTGTTGATGTCTAGCAATGGATTGTAAATATATCATTCGAAATAAATAACTGCTGGAACGCTTATGGCAATGCAAAAACTACTTTAACATTCTTAAAATTGGTGCATTTATTATTTTTTAATAAAAGACTGGCGTTTCATATTAAATTGTGTTCCCACGTTTAATTAAATCAATCTAATTGCGTAAATGGATTGTTTAAATATAGGTAAAGATGTCACGAATGGATATGCTTGGGAATTTTCTTTACGCTCTTGAAACAATCTAATTTTATTTTCAGTTTGACCTACCTTTCTTGTGTAATTTGAATTTGCGTGCTCTTGGTTACACAATTACACATAACTTCAGATAAAACACTTTGAATTAAAGCAGACGATTCTATATGATAGAAAAATTTCCGATGTCACTTTAACTAACTGATAAAATGTTGTGAATATACAAGTTACGTGAATAGTAATTCCTTATTTCTTCAAAATAATTAATTTAAATATTAGTCGGTTTTTTTAGAAGGGAGCATGAAAAGAATACAACGCTTCAGGGAGATGCTGTCGCACTGTTAGATCCATATGATTAACAAAAAATAATCAGTTATTGTTCGTATTGCAAATACGATTTGAACATAAAGGTGGGTATTGCAGTTACTAAATGGGGTGGAAAGTAAAATATGATGACCTTTCTTGAAAAGTAAGGATATCTTTAGAGCTTCAGTTGCGATTCTCATCTTTTTGCCTTAAACGTCTTCATTTCTATTGGAGAATAATTCTCGGGGCAATTGGAGACATTTACGCCGATTTCCATGAACAGAGATTTGATTTCTCTTGTAGCTTCAAGGTCACATATTTCACGACTCGGAACTAAGTTATCTGATGCTACGCGAGTTTAGGGAATGAATGATTTCAAAGCTGTAAGTATTAGCTTATATCGGGTAAACGCTCTACTGAAAGTGCAATCGCATACAGCTTGAAAATCCATTACTGAACTTTGCATGACAGTTTTTGTCTATCCTTACATCAATCTGGTGAAGTGTTTCTTCAACTACCTATCATCGTCCTTGCATTCGAACAACTGCTTTTAGAAATTTATAGTGCGCCGAAAATCTTTAAAACACGTTACTTTTCTGTTCTTTCTCTGTATGTCACTCATTTTTCATTTTAATGTGATATTTTCACAGAGTATTCCAGATTTGCAATGTCGTATACGCTACCTGTTATTTTACATAGTACTAGTAATAAAGATTAGGTATGATTCCCCGGTTCCATGTGTCTTTTCTATTTTATAAATCTAGTTTTTCGCCTGCTTTTAGATCACCGCTAACTACTATACGCACCTTTATACCTATTGCTTGAACTAATATTTGTTTTTCCTGTCTATTTTAGATCAAATAGTTCGGCCAATTTCCTTATTTTCTTTTTTGTCTTCTTCGCACAATGTGTTACTATTCTCATCCAATTTCTGGGCATCACAAACTGGGGAACTTGGTAATAATTCCCACATGTTTTTTCTGCTAAGCTCCTTCACCGTTAACCCATTTGCTTAACTTGTTGCTTTTTTCCCTTCACACAGCGGAATTTTGGTGGGTTTGGCAGCGGTTAAAGTGAGTCACAGTGTTGGCGGTTTCATACTCTTTATCGCCTGTCTCTTTGGAATAGAACTTGTAGCCTGTGCCTACTACTTCATTCTGGTAAGTCCTACTCTTGATTTGATATGATACCACGCCCCAGCTTTCACCCTTTTTCATTAATCAATGACGCCTCCTTTATCTCTCTGTGCGCCAGGGGATAGTGATTATCTCAAATTAATTTGTATCCTGTGTGAAAGTTAATCCTTGAGCTCAACGGATTTCTTGAGACTTCGATTTTGAGTACCTATAAGTATGTATTTCTCTAATTGGCTTAGGTTGTAACTTATTTCCAACTCTTAGGAACCGGTAATACTAGAAAGAAGGAACGCCTAAAATAAGGAATGAATTTTCCGGTAGGGTTTTAGTTAAAATACAAACAGACTAATTAAGGGTAAAGGAGTGTTTGATAAAGGTAGAGAATATAGTTATGGCATCAAAAAATTTTACTTTATATGAACCATAGAAAGATGTAGTTCGTTACATCCAAACGTTCCAAAATCCGAACTTTTGGACCTGATTCCCTTTGTGATAGGCCGTGCCCTAGATGTTCCTAGATAAATAGGAACTCGGTCATGCTGTCTTTGTATATCTATCTCCTTTGATGGCAGCTAGTGGATATCAGCTAAAATGTCCCAACATGACCAGCATTATTTTTATCAGTGTTTGGAATTCGATTTGAGTATTTTATTGCATTTGATTAGATCTCATAGGCCTCACCTCTCTTGTACTGAAATATCAATAATTAGATTTCTACACTTGTGTCTGAGTGAAATCTTACCGCTACTGTAATTATTGACTAGAGAGCCAAACCTTTTCAACCAATCCAGATCTATACCGATTAGGCTCGAGTAATTGTGGCTATATCGTGACCTATGTGGATATATAGTAATATTGCAGTGGCTGCCTGAGATTGTACCAGCGACTGCTTAACGTTATGTTAGTGGTAACATTGCTTTTTGATTATTTAATGACAACTAGACGGAAAATTGTATTTGTTTCTCTTCTCTTATATTGTATAGGTTCATCGAGTATATCGATCGACAGGAGCAAGTTTCGGAAAGGCTCGTGATGAGTTGACCACTACCTTCGCAACCAACCCGCTGGTACGTAATGTTGGTATGACAGCAGCTCGAGAGGCTTTTGTCGGACCCCAATTCGGTTCTACTGGTACTCGTTATTAGGACTACCGCTTAGTATTATTCTCCTCATTCCCATTTCATATTTCTCCTTCGTCTCGTTGTGCATTCATTATGTCTTAGTCTCCATTTTGAGGTCGGTGATCAGTATTTCATTATTACAATGTGCACAAACACGTCATGCGTCAGTCTGAATTATACAGCGTCCCCTTCTTCGGACTTCTGCACAATCAAACCAATCTTGCTTCTCCGTTTTTTGATTTAATATCTTCAAAATATTTATTAACAGCGTCAATTGTTATTTAATCGGAATCTTCTGATACGAGTTAAATTTTAACTAGTTAACCATTTTGATTAAAAAGGACAAGGTCAGAAAAAATCGAGAGCCTAACAGGTCTTATCACTGGATGAATAATACCAATGCTAATAAAAAATGAAGAAGCATTTGAAGGAAAGCGAACAGAATTAGAGGACTAAGAAGCTAATAACATTAGTTGGATAAAAAAAGTCTGGTCTCATTTAGATTTAGGCGCAAATCATCTCGACAGTCATTAAATTCGTGTAGTAGATATGTGGCTATCCTAATCCCTAAGCTAACCTTAGGTCTCTTCTTTCATCAAAAATTAAATCTCGTCTACCTTCTCATAATCTTGCATCTTTACGAGTCGCTGGAACCAATAGACAACGATAACTGGTGAAAAAAGCCAACTCTCAATAAGACATGACATTTTCATTTTGGGGGACTACATCTTTATTGATAATATCAACTTATTGGCAGCAATGATAACTGTTGAATTTCATTCTAAGTTCTGAATGCTCTCAATGGGAACTCGTGTATTATTTTAATGAAATATCAAGAGAATGGGGCTCATTACACCAACCTTAACCCAAAAGGTTGCAGCATATGCAATAGAAGAGGGCCGATGATATAATTCCCGGTAGATCTTTCTTAAAAACAGTAAAGGCATACTTTCATTACTCATTAAGTCAAGATTGGGCAAAAATTCCGCTTTTTAAAGGAAATGATGAATTATTATCAAATGTGTGATATGGCGTAGTTCTATTCAGATAAAGATAAACTAGTTGTTTTTGCATAGTAAATAAATGATTATTAATTTATCTGGATGAAAATGATTCAAATACATCTTTTCTGCTGGTAATTTAAAAGTGGTTAAGGAGTCAATTATCAATTAGGGCGAAAAGACGGTTGTGTCAGAGGTGTAGCCTAAGCGATAAGTCCCTGCTTTAAAAATTCGATAGCCGCTTCCCGGTCACCATGGCTCTGGATGAGTGCTTTGACGGAATCGGAGAGATTATAGTCAAGATTAAGAATGCGTAGATTAGCCTCCACAGTTACTCGTTCAGAAGAGCAGTGGGTTAGCACCCGTTCAACCGCATTATTAAACTCTTGATTCCTGCCGCTTTAATGTAATGGAAAAATTAACGTACATATTCTCCATTCAAAGATATTTTACGGCACAATGCTTACTTATTTGGATATAATTTTCTGAGAGACGGGCCTGAATTTATATCATCTGAAACAACAATTACCAATAGCAAAAGACAGTATATTTTCTAACTACTTGAAGACTTACCGGGTTTCCCGTAATCATTGTCAGGTCTATGAGATTAAGCTGCGATTTAATATAGATCCAAAATTATTGATAATTTATAACTATTAAACTGAAAATTAACTCACGGCATTTTTGCTTCATTGAAAGGATTTCCTTCCTAAAGTTTTTTTATAATTTTGATGATGAAAAATTGAACTTACCATTCCTGGAGTAGGTGGTGAGGTCTTTGTAACTATGTTTGGGAATACTTTTTAAGCGTTCGTTAATAAAATGACCCGCTTTTGAATTACTGACATGACCTACTTACCATTTCCGAAATTATTTGAAAGCAGCCTATAGAACGTAAGAAGTAATTTCGTAAACCAGATACTAAAAATGCAATTTTTCTTTCGGAGATTATAAACTTACTCCGAAGGATTAATATTCTCCTCGCTACTCACTTAAATTGAGAAAAGAGATGTTTTAAGCGTAGTTAATTGGCTTGAATCAAGCAGTCTTTTAAATAAGACCATTTATAATTTGGGCAATTAAAGTGGTAACTTAGATCTACGAAAACTTAATATTATATGATAAATCACTTGTTGGAAATTGGACGTTAAGCGTTTGAGAACCGTTGAAATTTTAGTGTTTGTAAAAAATTGACCCTGATGTATTATTTAATGAAGAATTCCAGGTTAACGACTATGTGTCAAAAGAGTCTTTTCCTAATTCCTTGGGCTTCAACTTGAATTGACTTTGAACAGTAACTAAAGGGGTTTCGTAAGCTTTACGATCTAGTTTACACTAATCAGCCGACTACGATGAGTTACACCACCATAGGTGTCGAAAAATATATCTCTTCAATGGATTCATAAATTTTCTTTTAGTCCTCTACATGGATGCATAAATTTGATACAATTATTAGCGTTTATTTTAAATACTCGTTTTACTTTGAAAAAAGTGAAAATGAATACGAAGAAATGAGAATTCCTACTCACCATAAGCAAATTCATGAACCGAAGTTCTAAAACACCGATGGAAGAGTATTAACTAATTACGACTACGTTAGAAGTAAATGTACTTTTAAAAAAATGGATTCAAAAACTTACGGAGGGAAACCTGAAAAGCATAGATGGTAGTTACGAAGTTTTACATTAGATTAACACTAATAAGACATTGATTAGTTTACCTCCATTTCTACAAAAATAAAACAATATAGTTAAGCAAAATTGTCTTTTACTGTTATTATTTTACCTTTTACTAAACTTACCGATGTGGTTCATTTGAAGGTAATGGTGGTTCCTATAATTAGAAGTTACGATAAAATAGCACATCTATTAGAATGCTAAATTTAATCCTGACAATGTTAACATCTACATTCTTATCTATCCTCGAGAAGAAACTAACATCACAAAATATCTATAATAATATAATATCAATATCCGAAATTAATAAAAAATGTAGCCTCCTGTTCTTCAATTGGAACTGATAACTGGATAACGTCAGTAGCCAAATCTCCCTACCCCCGTCCCATAATTTGAGATTTATAATAATGAATTTGCTATCCAGCAAAGTTTACAAAGGTTTCTCTAAAGTTTACAAATCTAGAAATAAATAGAAAAACACCTATAACAAATGTCTCAAAATCTAACTTACGATAATGGGACTGCAGCATAAAATTTCTGCTTGACAAACGAAGCACTTTCCGGATATCTAGAATTGCATAAAACGAAATGTTAATATATGAAAAATTGCATAAAGTTATCTTCAAATATTTCCATCATTTTCCGACAGTATTTACCGAAGGCATCTTGTTGTCCTAAAAAATAAATTTATAATTTCATAAATATGAATGATAATTGTTTCTAAGTAGATATAGAAAGTAAAAGTGCACTTCAAGGTTATAATTGCTCTCATCCACTGACGCTTCAAACCCAATAAAAGTAAAAAGCAATAAATACATTTTTAAGCCAGGAAAGTGAAGTTTTAACAATGCTTGACATGGTTGGAAGGAAGGTACTCTGGAGTGGCTCTGGTTTGAAAGTACTCATATTCTATCATCTCTATTTCTGATCCTAATTAATTGCCTATTCATATCAGTGGATGTGCACCGAACTTCTGATCTCTGAATTGGCAGACATTCACATCAACCACTGCCTCATCAGTTAATTTTCATTAATACTCTTTTAACATTAGCTTACTTTTGTTATGATTGGAACGAAAAAAGTTGCATGATAATTAGAAGGATACAAGTTATATTAACTATAATAGAAAATAGTTATTTTTAACCGATTTGTTTGTTAACATCTGAGTTTAATCATTTGATCATTCCCAACACTCATGGTGCGTGCGTTTTTCTTGAAGAAAAATTCATGTGTCGCCATCGGTGAAGTTATAATATTTTCTCTTTCTATTCAATCTTGCGATTTATACCTTTTAGACTAGCAGTTAACAGAATGAAAACTTAGACAGGATAAACTGCCCTAATCTAGACGAGTTTTCTAAACGGCCACTACTTTCAGTTTTGGTGCTATAGTAACGAAACTACGCGATTATCTGTGCTTACCAAAATTTCCTTGTAGCATGCACGACAGCAAGAATGTCCACAGGGCTCCATTCGAGTATTGGACGAATTCGCACCGCATCTCAAACATTTTTCCTCAGATGAAGTCTGTGATGAGGGAACAATTTTCCCGCACAAGTCTGAAAAATCATCGGCGCAATTCTTCCCCCTCGGATAGAGATATCTACAAAATTTAGCAAATGACAATCAGAGAGAGTGAGAAATACATACTTTAGTGTTAATGTGAGTTTTGAGCTTACAGCCCCTGTTGATGACCATAGTTTAGAGAGAATATAATTGACCAATCATAGCACAGAGCTTGAAGAATTTCAAGGCTCGAACTAACATAAGCGATACTCCAGAAACCCAATCTTCTCGTACTAATTCGAAAAATGTAGCTTAAAAAGAAATAAAAATTGTTATAATTTTAGACTTCACAATTTAAAACGAGATTAATCCAAGGTTTTATTCAACCAACCTTCCAGGTTTTTTGCATGATGTCAGAGTATCAAATGATGATGTAAATGTTCCATGCTTTAGATAACCTGGATCGGAAACTAATCTGCTAAATACTTTTATCAGATTTTCTTTATCTCCAAAAAGCCTAGAGAATAATGTGAATAAGCTAATTAAATGAAACTTTTACCTAGTAAATAGGTCAAAACTGTATTTTGATATATAATCAGTCGATGTAAAGCATATTGTGTCTAGAAACAGTGATTTGCAATTGCAAACTTCAAGAAAAGTCACATAAAATCGTTCGTAAAAATGGTCTGTGGTGGCGTATAGTCTAAAATAAATTTAAAGGGTAGATTGAAATTTAATTTTAGCAATAATCATTACTCAGAGCCAAAGTTCTTGCACCACCATTCTTGTGCATAAGGTCTGCCAAATGTCTGACTGCTTGTCATTTGCCCATTTGGAAATAAGTATTTGAGTTCCATAGTTCTGAAATGAGAAAATGCCGTCACAGTTTTTATACATTAGTATGACTCTCGATTTATAAACTCACAAATGATGAAAGAAGTGGGTATATTTGAGTAAAAACTCTTTTAAAAATCCCGTGGTTTTAAGTTTCATGCCTGAATCAAATTCCTCCAACATTGAAGACAGAGAATTCCTCATCACCTTCACGTATTGTTTGTAAGGTTTATACGTATCCTCCGATTTCGAGAAGGGTCTAATTTCATCCAAGGTATTTTTTAACATGCATAATTTATCGAGGGCCTCATCTAGATATTTTCCCGAAGAGTCTAAATTTTTCTTCAGCAACTCCCGTTTACCGACAACCTTCTTGTAGATTTTTGAAACACGACCATTAATTTGTTTTAAGTCCGAGTCACCGAGAACCATTTCTACAACAAAACACAAGGCAGGAGAAATAACAATACGTTTCAAAATCCGGACAAAATTATTGCAATCTCGTTTTTAAAGGACACTCGAGGTATAGAACGTGGTGAATTTATTCATATAATCAATACATTACAATTAGTATATAATGTTATAGAAATATCTAGATCCTTAATCCGAAATCCACATGAATGTCAAAGATCCAGACAAATGCGTGACGACGCATATGCCGAAAGCTGTGAAACCTGATTCGTCTTCCTAAAACCATTTTTATACCAGCTTACGATGCGCTCGTCAGTACATAATACTTCAGTAAAATAAAACAAGGTTTATTTATAATGCGTAACTGGCTAGTCCTAAAAAATAATACTAAAAAATACTTGTTAGTTAGATTATGCTAGATTCATTTTATATTTTAAAATACGAATGCTAACCTACGCAGAACTTTTTTCTTTAAAACAAAACACGAGCATAAAATTTCCTTTTTCTTAAAAAAAAATTATAACGCCATATTTTTAAGTTAATACATCTTGCATACATTAGTGGAATTTCGGCAAATTTACCATATAGATTGGTTAGCTTAATTTCTCTGGAGAAAATATTCCAAGTATGAAGAAAATTGTCCAATTGCGTGAAAGTTTGATCTTTCACTATGGCAAATGTTATCTGTTGTGTATAAAATAATATGTTGACCACATCTGATTACGAAACAATCTAGGTTTTGTAGTTAGCCTATAATATGATGTAATAATCATTAACTTAGACCACATAATATATGATAATATAATATATTAAAATTGAAGGTTCCCTAAAGTGCAATTAAAATGAAATGTGTCCTTATTGTGCGATGTATGGTTAAAATGATTCGTAATTAACTAAATACAAATAATTAGGTATATAAGCAGAGTGATAGAGGAGAACCAGCAAATTTCATCAACTCCATATGTAAATCAGAAAATTTAACACGATTTATAATGCTTTAAAAATATTTTGCTGTCCTCTATATTGGTACCGCTAGTTTCAATTTCCAAAATATTATTATAAAGCGCCTGCGAAATCGTTAAATTTGCGCCATTCAATGGAAAATATTCCTTTGTTTATAGCATTTTTTGCACGTGCGGAATTTCCAGTCTGTTTAGAACACATCAGGTTATAAACAAGTTTATCAAATGTTGGCAGTAGCAGCAATCCTTGCTAAATCCACTTTGGTCTCCATATAGTAAAATGAATACAATTAAACTTTACTGACACCAAAACGTAGATTTTATCCGTCTATATATTTTTCCCTTCCGGCGTTATAATTACCAACCAACACGTGCCACATTTTGCTTCCGAAATTGCTGTGATTTCATGAAACAAAGTGAAAATATTTATCCTAACATATTTAGAAAGCATTCTAAGTAGTTTAATCATATTCAAAGCCAGTAATTCGTGTTTTGCTATTTATTTATTTATAAAATAAAATTTAATGACATTACATATGCAAACACAAACTACCAAAATAAACAATTAAAATTAAAGTTGTGAAAGTGATATCTCTGCTCTATAAAAATTAACATTAATTTTTAATTTGATTAAGGGGATATTAATGCAATCAATTTCAAAATGCATTTCTCCAGCCTTGTTTTTAATAACCAACGTAGGTTTATTGAACAATCCGCAAGTATTCGAAATTATTTCCGATATGGTTTATATATATATATAAATAAACATTACTTCAAATTCGTAAACATATGGTAATGTTATACCTCAGTTATATTTTTAGTAATGGCGCTATTTGATACAAATGTGTCTGATACGGAAAATCGTTTCCTGTTTACCAGTTATTTCACTTTCTCGCTTTGCGCTATCGTTTCATACTTTATCTCGTTTGTAAGTCCCTCCTGGATAGAAGCAATTTCTGGGGCTTCTGCGCTGTTTAATAGAATTGGTTTGTGGACTGTGTGTTTTGATGGATATATGCGACCAAATCTATATACCAAGTCTTACTATGGATGCTTTTATATCTATTATATTGAATATGATCCTATTCGGGATTGGTTAAATCCAAGTTAGAAGAATTATCTAATTCCATTTTGTAGTCTGGCTGTATGTCATCCAGGTGATTGCTTCTGTTGGACTTTTAGTTGAATCTGTCATATTATTCATCATATTACTTCAAGTTACAGGTCGCATTGCCATCGAACACTTACCATTAACGAAATGGTTAATGACCGGTCACTTTGTATCTGGTATGAGTTATGTGTAAATGTAAATGAATCTTTGTTTTTATTGTTCCTATTTTAATTTTGATCTATTACAGGAGCTGGAATGCTCTGCACAATATTAGGCTTTCTATACGGGAGCTACGATAGTAGGTGGATCCCATATCCAAGATATAATAAACTTTCTTGGGGTTTTGCAACAGGCGTAATCACCCTGGCATTCATTCTGATAAGTTTCTTCACTATGCTTGTCTTCTACCTCAAAGTCCACGCAAAATCAGTAAAAGCCAGACTTCTTCAATATAGAAATGCGGAGACGGAAGGGGAGGATGATGATAATGAAGTTCCAGAGGATGATGATAGAAACGTCAACGATGAAATTGAACGACTGGCATCCACTTCGGCATCTCGAATGTACTCGCCACAACTGACTGGTTATCTACAACCACGCATGGCGGGATCTCAGCTTCACACTGATGCTGATGAGATTGAAAATCTCGGGGATGAAGATTATGATGAAGATAGAATTTATCCCTATGCATGATAAAGCATGCAAATACCTATTGCCCACCTGTTATTAAATACAATTTTCATTTTGATTTTATAAACAAGATTTCAACTGTTCTGAACTTCTGCACCATTTAAAGTATAAATACTTTTTACTTCTATCATTTTGACCATACTTAAAGGATCATATTTAAACATTTCACGAATTTCCCATCCAGACAGGTTTTAGCAAAATCGATTCGTCTCACTAAAAACAGCGGGTTGGTCTTCAGTATATCACCTCTTTTAATTAGGCGTGAAGTATAGCTGGATAGGATTAAAAAGTCTTCGGTTTTGGTAAGATTAAGATTAGGATCAGAGTCACAAGGGATAAGAATAAGGTAAAGGGTTTTTTAAAGATAGTCTGTTTAACGATTAATGGCAAAGATAAGTGCAGCTGATAGCTAGAGCTTGGACATAGAGCTGAACAGTTTTTTTTGTTCTTTATTTATTGATTGACTGGAACTGGCTGAAGGACCCGGTTGTAAAAGTTGACCGGTGTGAACTCTAGGTGATTGTCGAATAGAAATGCAAATAGATATTTATAGATTTTTGGTTGGTAAAGGCAGTTGAACTAAATTAAAGACGAAATGGGAGACGCATAAGGTTACTAAGAGGATAAAATCAGTAGGGATGTGATCTAGCAGCAGCTTGAGTCTACCTAAAATTAGACTGACATAACGATGTGTGCACGGTGATAAGGATTTGGTTACATCGCCATCTTAACATCACAGATTGAGTAATTGAGACGGTTGTGCCTTGAGGGCATATGGTAAAAAATTAGCAAATAAATATTTGGCGTAAACTAGGTATCTTTACTTAACATTATTTTGAAAATTTTCTGGTCTTATGCCTTCAAACGCTTCTGAAGGATAACTCTCTATATATTTCCAGAATTACTCTTTATTCGTATCTTTAATGACAATGCTTCGGTTTTTCGTCCGCGCATCCGCAGTGACGTCTTTTATGTCCCTACGACGCAAAACCCCTGTCTCACATGTCTAAACAGGTCTATCGATTCCCCCATTTCTATAACGGCCTAGTTTCACTTAAAAGTACATCTGCCTCATGTTCTCGCGCAGCCTTACCCTAGCAACTCATGTAAAACTGCCTTTGGGTTGCAACTTAAGACGTAACGCTCGCATGTCAGTTACCGGTTATTATGATTCTCTCTCACCTCCTCTGTTCCTCGGCCCTCTCCACACTCTCTCTCACTCGTTTCAATCCTCCCTGTGGTTTCCTTGAATATATTTTGGTCTGATCAACTCTTGGTGTTCTCTGTAATTGTTTTTAGCTCTTACTCTAACAACTACGAATTGGCGACTGTTATTGCTTTTGTTATTTGTTTGCTGCAAACTATTAGCTGTTATCTTAATTTCAACAGGTGCTTGGAACTATTTTGAATATTATTCCCTGATTTGTTATTTGTTTTAAAATCAAGATGGTAAAATATTTCGCATGATTGCATTTGTAAATGTACGACGAAATTATAAATGTAAACTTTAATATTAAACGCTCCATTTGAAAAAAAATCATATGTAAATTAAAAGTTGTTCTTTCAGATCGAAATTTATTTGTGAAAATAAAGCAATAAATACTATCAGATGAATTAAAGGAAATTCATAAATTTCGATTGGTATTATTGAATATCTTTAATAATTTGGACAAAGAATGAAATACCTATTCGAAACATTGAAATAATACATTCTAAAATAAAAATCCACTAAATCCGGGTGTTATGAAATTAATCAATTCATTTCATTTTAGATGAATTGTAGATCTGTGTTCGCTGACTCATAGTTCTGCTCAGTCTAAGCAATGCACCCCAACCTCTCTCTTAACTCTCAAAGAAAAAAGAACGTAATGTAGTCACTAAATAGTAATACTTTTATAAGAGATCTGCTCTAAACACATTCACGCGTTTGGGGGATGAAAAAAAGCTACACATTTAATAACTTAAAGCGAAAATTTTTAATTAGATGTTAATTATTATAGAATATTAAAAATAACAATGGCAACATCACCAAAGTAAATAAATAAGATAGTTATAGATATTATTTCTGTAAAGTTCACGTAAAATAAATTCAACGAACAAGTCTTGTATTAAAATTAAAACTTGCATTTTAAAGTTAGTGTTTAAACGTGTCAATTTTAAATTTACATGACGCGAAGCTTTCATTCGGGTAATATAAAATGGAGAAATTGATCTGTTCCCCGGGATATGACTTTGTAGACCCATTAGTATGACTAATTTTATGAGTAATTGCCAAGAAAACACGTTTTCATAGATCTCAAACGTTGCACTATAAAAACGGTTACAGAGTGCCTGAACCATATCCAACAGTTGGCATAGGTGGCTATCCACTTAAAGAAAATCAGTTAACTGAAGATGAATTAGCTGAAATTATAAACTATCACCCAAATTTAACTTATACCCGTACAAAGCCAGTCCCTGTTCAAGAGTTCTTCCCCAGTCACGTTGCATTAGATAAAAAAGTTCTTCGATTTTATGGACACTTTAGAGAGACTGTTCCCAATTCTCCAAATGAGCGTGATCGCATTCGAAATGTTGTTATTTGTTATTATCTTGAAGATGGTAGTATGCATATTTACGAACCAATTCAGTTAAACAGTGGTCTTTCACAAGGTAAATTTAAAGTTATTATGATCATAGCCTTATTGTTTAACATAAAATAATCTAATGGGTGTAAACAGGATGGATACTCAGAAGACAAAGGATTCCAAAGAATGATGTTGGTGAATCTTACAGTTGGAAGGACCTTAACGTTAACATAGACATTCCCATTTACGGAAGAATATATCATTTGTCAACATGTGACGAATTTACCAAAGTGAAATTACTATTATTTATATTTGTTTATTATTTGATTGGTGTCGTAATTTTCTATTTTGTTCTTAGAAATTCTATGAAAGCGAAGGAATAATTTTAAATGAACCAGAGCCTTTAGAGGGTGTAAATGAATCGAAATGTATGGAACTTACCAAAGACCCATTAAAAGGCTTAGAAGTCAAATCAAGTCGAAAGTTTTATGAATTAGATCGTCAAGTACTGCGCTTTTATGCAGTGTGGGACGATCGAAAAGAAGTGTTTGGTGATCTGCGCAAGTTTGCCATACTTGTCAGCTTTGATTAGTTTTTCTAATAATAATATAAATTAATACTTATATCTAAGACTGTTTCCCACCTTAGTACTATCTAACTGATGATACTATGGAGGTGATTGAATTTCATTCTCCTAATGACGGTCGCGACCCTTGCTCCATACTCATCCGAAGACACAAAATCCCCAAAAATCGAGACGATACACCCGAAACGTTTCCATCTATTTGCATGGAATTATCAGGTAACTTAGTCCTTTTATCCATGTCATTCACTGTGTCAAATGTGTGCAATAAATGGGTTCGATTATAGAAAAAGAAGTGAAAGATTTCTACAGCCCAAAGGACTTAAAGATTGGCACAACAGTTGTTATCTATGCCCGAGCTTTTCTGCTCTATGACTGTGATAATTTTACCAAAGCGTGGTACAAACTGAATTTCGGGATTAGCGATTTTAAACCAATAGAAATTGAGCAAACGGCGAGTTGTAGCATTGGAGACTTTTCTTACGAAAAATTCTTAAAACTTTTAACAGTTTTCCAATTCTAGAAGCCTCTAGAATCAACAGAAACGTCATCTTGTGAGTCAATGAAGCCGAAACTCTTTAATTCAGATGATAATTATAATAAATCTTTACGCTATGGTGCAAAACTTGTAGGTCCTTTTAGTAGAATTGGAAATAGTTTAGTTGATTAAATTGAAATTCGATTCTTGTTTCATAGGTTAGTGTTCATCAAAATGATAATCTCCGTAAATTCGTAATTAGTTACCGCTTAGCAGACGATATGATACAAATTTGGGAAATTCCAATCAAAAATTCTGGCTTTTCTGGTGGTGCATTTCTTAAACGAACAAGGTTCAACTTAATAGATTTTTTATATGTTAAAATTTCAATATATTGATTCTTGAGAATCATAAAATTCTATTCTACCTTATTGTGAATCATTATTTTTTTATACTTTATTTTAACTAGATAATTTCAAATTCAATAAAATTGTATTCATTACATTTTTATAATTCTTAAATTGATAACAATATTTTAGTCGTTTAATATTTTCTTATATAATAATTTTTTATTAGAGTTATTAAACCAGATAGTGGTAAAGAAAATCCAAAGTACTATGGTCCGAGTGACTTTTATATTGGCGCAATAATTGATATTTTTGGAACGCGTTTTAAAATAATCGAGGCCGATAAATATGTGATTAAATATGCGGAAGAACATAGAGATATCTTCTCTGACAAACTGTTTGAAAATCTCGTCTCTGGAGTGAGGTTGGTTGCAGACCAGAAAAGCAATGAAGATTCTAGGGCCTGCAAAAAGGGAAGTGCTGCTAATATTCAAAGAACGTAAGAGTTCCTTTCTCGTGTTTAAAACCAAGACAAGGCATAAATATACCTGAAAACGAGTAAAAATTAAATAATTAAATAAGGGTAAAGAATAGGGATAGAATAAAGTGCGGAGTAAAGTTAGATAATCACAATATTCTTACTTCATTTGATTTTTGTGCTCAAGTTATAAATATTTCTTCTAATGGATTGTCCATTGTTTTGTGTTCCAAAATAAAGTTTTTAAATTTGGAATATGATTCACGCTTACGAATTCCAATGATAATTGATCGGCAAATTAATTTGGAAAGTCTTTCGTACCATTTCAATATATTGGTCTTTAATATGATCAGCGTGATGATGGAGGTAACATTATTTTAACATCAGAGCCCACTAGAGTGAATTCAATAACCATAGGGATTTATAATGTTCTATCATATAATTAGTTGTGATTTTTTCCTTATTCTCATAGATTGTTCGATTGAAGGTCGGTTAGAGCTCTTCAGAACTGAGGTTGCTATTCCGGAACACATTTAAATAATTCGATTCACCATAGTAAAAATATCAGTTGCAACTCAAAGCTAAGATGCATTTTGAAATAGAAAAAAATCTGGTTATGCAGTAACTGGAGGGTAAAAAGCAGCGACCTCTTCTGAGATCGAGACCTCATGGCTTGATTTATTTTAGTGAGTAATTTTGTTTTGTTAATCTCATCTCAAGCGTCTCTTCTGACAGTCACAATTCAACAAGTTCAGACTATTTAAGATGTGAATTCCCTTATTATTGTTATTGCCCATGGGAAAGTATTTGAGTAAGGAAAACAGTTAACAAGTCCGGTATGGAGGGGAGATCAAGAAGTTAGGACATCTAGGGGCTTTCTTTATTTCGATTATTAGATCATTGATTTGTTCACATTCTCGTAATAGGCATAGCCTCCTTTGTAATATTTTACCGTCCAATTTTCATGCACTGAATCCTGAATTTGCATGAGTGAGATTGTGTCCACAATGCTCAGAGCTTAATGACCAGCTAATTTAGCTCCCCAATTGCCATTCCGATTTATTTGTGTCTTTTACCATTAAGAATAGATGGATGAGACTACAAGCGATTTTTTAATGTAGCTTATTTTTTAATATGACCAAATTTTGTAGTTTTTTATATTAAATTTCGCATACTCGGACTGCTGAGTGTTTTATTAATTATATTACCGGATCAAAAATGAATTATATAGTATAGTTTTGTTTATTCAATAGACAGGGAGATGTTGACCAGATGGTTGACGAAATGTCAGTACAGTTGAGAAAGTTGAGCATCACGGATGAGAGCAGCATGGGGGCACTCTTTTTGAAGTATAACAAGAATCGAGCAGGCTATGTAAATATTGATGGTCTGAAGGACATTTTCAGAAAGCTCCAACTTCCACAGGATGAAGATGTTTTGAACCGAGTAAGTGTTCCCGTCATTTTTTGATTCTAATAACTTGTGGTTCTGATTTCATCAACTGAACTGAGAAAAACAATAAAATAAAGGTCAAAAGGAATTATTAGGGCATTACCAATTTGGCCAAAATATTTTTAAGTATGAATAAATGTACTGAAAAATAAGTTTTAACACGCATTTGATAATTTTATCTGATAAAATCAAAAATATTTTAAATGTTTCTTATATATGTAATTTTTTTGAGAAAAGTATAAAATGAATTTAAATTATGTTAAACAAAGTCGCATATTTTTCTGTACATAGAAATAAATACCAAATAAATAAATTCTGCGGTTCTACCTGCTCATGTTTATTCCAAATATCTCATGCCGTTATGCTGAATCTAGTTGGTATATTTCAAAAATATTTGTCAGTTATACTTTGCTAGATCGGTGCATATATTTGAGAATAAATTATTTTAATTATCGCCTTTTTTTCTATGTGCCAAATAAGTTCTGAATATGAGCCACCGATAGTCAAAACTGAACTTGATAGATTGGACATAATCGAACTCATGGAAATTCTGTAATAGGAATTTTTCAGTCATTTTATTTTTCACTACTGATCTTCTGTTCTCGCGTCCGATAATAACACTGACTGAACAGGTCGCTAATCACTTCCCTATATCCGAGATGCATTAATACAAATTGGTTTCTCAATAAAGCAATGAGGAAAAACTCCCTTCGAAGTTACAAGTTTTCATCTTTCTTTCTTCATAGTCATGGTATACTTCAGTGAGTAGTCCGGATTGAATAAGTGGTCATGCAGTGTTATAATAATATGAAACATAATATTATTATTATAACGTTTTAACGAAAACGGAGCCAAAGAAACAAACGTAGATTTGGCAATTTCAGGAAGTAAAAGTCCCACTGATTGGTTAGAGCAGACACAATAATAATAAACGTTAAATTGGCAAATGATAAAGCAATTTGTTTTCAATAAAACTGATGACTTTACTCCTGAAATCCGAGCGTCTAATCGTCCTAAATGAAAAATTTGTAAGATGGGCTATTTAAAGTAGAATAATTGATCTGTTACTCACTACCAAGATCAATTCAAAAGTATACAGGTTATACCAAGCATTCCTAAAGTGTATTTTGATTTCCAACTCTAAAAAGTGAAAACCATTACTTTAAACACGAAGCGATCTATTTTGATCTTATACTTTCAACTATTGTTTAATGTGTTCGAATGACACCTTATTTGTTGTCCTTTTTTCTTTATAGTTCCTCGACAGATACGGCACTGATGGTCGGATGACGATTGACGAGTTCCGGGCATTTTTCTTGAACAAGGAGAAGCCGAAGTCCAACGATGCCGATTCTTATTTTAACTCCAAATGCTGTGTTTGAGTGGATAACTGAAAGCAGTTCTAGAACATTACCTATCATAATCAAATTCCACTAAATGAAATGTCACTGATACCAGAATTATATGCTTATGTTTCAAAGTTATATCTTACCAGAGATAATGGTCATAGATGTTTCATTCTAAGCGTTAATCATGGTGGCAGAAGTAGAAGACAAGATGAGTTCACCGAAAATGCAGTTAACCGGTTTTCCATCACATAAAGGTGATCTGTGATTGGTGAATAAGAGGATATATGAGAAATCATAAAGGGAATATAAAATGTGACACAAATGAGTTAGTACACATTGGTGCTAACTAGAGCTACACATCAATGCACTACAATAGTGATCCGAGGTTATAGCCTGGCTCCTGACCACTTAGTTTATTTAGGACTGGATTGATAATAAATGTAACTTCAAAATTCCGGGATATAACATTCTGTCCGTATATGATAAACTCCAAATGAGACCTAAATTTACTTTACTATGGAGTTATTTTTCCAACCCTGGAATGGTGTTTCTGACATACTTTATCAGCAGTCTTTGTAATAAAATTTATCGTATCATCATATTCCAAGTCGTTGCGTTCCATGATCGCCTTTTCAAGCATTTCTTGGTATTGGTATTGACCTCATATGAGGTCAATTCCTCCTTCCAGTTGCCAAATTTTTGTCTGATTTATATTTCTATGTAACTTTCTTGGTGTAACTTCAATCTAGAGATTTAATGTAACTGATCAATGACCATAGTCGCATCTGTTTCTTCCTATCCTCGCATATCAAGAAATGTGACGCTACTTTTCAAGGGAGCAAGATGTAAATCAGAGACAACAATTGGCCTGTTCTTGGATGGTACCATATGTGTCGTCTATTATTAAGTTTTAAGAAAAAAGAATTGACGGTATAAAGATTTTTTCTTTCGCAAAAAACTTAACAGGTGCATTCGGTTTTCCGTAGTCTTCACTGGGTCGTTAGAGCAGCCTACCACATTCAAGTGATTTACATAAGCATCCAGGCCAAGTCAGCAGCTAAAATCTCCCATAATGATGATATTTTCGCACTTACACTTTGTGTCTCTCAATACAGTATCAATTTGTTTATAGAAAACTTCTCTCTCTAAAAAGTTAGCTAACCCGTTACAAGTGTGTTTGAATTCTTGAGCTTGATGTCGGGAATAGATAATAAGAAATGTGACACCATCGAATGATATGGAGTTGTTTTATTTCCAAAAGTATAAATAGTAAATCCAGAAATTACTTCAGATTTTGATATTCCAGTAGCTTCAGTTTCTTTCAGAGCTGCTGGATGGATTTTTCCGGCAGACAGTTGATGCGTAATAGATGAGAGCTTCAGTTCACTATGACAAACGACGTTTCAGAATCCAGACCTTAGAAATTGGCCTTTCGAATTCGGACGAAAGCACTTCAGTTCAACGTTAGATTTTTGAATCTTTGCTTCGGCTCCGGCGTATATATTATATAGAGCCGACTGATTGGGAAACTGTTTTAAGTAGTCGGTCCCGCCCATCTAACTTTTGAATTTTTCAGATAGCTAGAACACAGGTGAGTACTGTTGGGTAAAGTTCAGTAGTTTTTTATGTTATGTCATATGCAAACTATTCTTTCTTACTCGTTAACAGTAAAACCTAATCAGATATCTAAATCTGGACTGGCTATAATGTTACTTCCTGGATGTCTAGAACCGTGCCTAGCAACGTTAATGTTTATTTTTTCTTATCTTAGAGGTAATAATAATTTTTATAAGTGGTGGATAAAGAAATATTTTTATCCAAAAGAAATTAAATTAATACTTTTACCTATTTGTCCATTTTGTCATTGGTTGTTTACAAATTTTACATAGTCGTTAAAATGTGCTAAAATTGTGAGTCGTCAAGCCTTAAAATTTTTAGCATATTACTGACATTAATAATTTAATCTTTTGTTATTATCGAAACTGGGGAATTTTTAGCTATTTTGGGAAGCTAATAAGGCCATAGCAATAAACGTCAAACGGGTCTTAACTGGATATTTCGTCATCACTATCCCACTATAAATCACTTCACCAGTCTTGTATCGTTCCTTGTTTTCACACTTATGCTCTTATTTCTCTTCTCTCATTTACCGGATACCTCACACTCTCGTTCATTCTACGTTGGTATTTAATAAACCCCCGATCTATTCAACTCCAAGTCTTCTTATATTCGAGAGAAGCAACTGTCTACTATTTGTATTTAGGAGGGTCTTAGGAGGGATAGTAGAGACGCACTTTCTTACAATATCTCGTTGTATCACTTGCGGTGAAAGTTATGAAGTAAGCCTTCAAAGTATATGTCTCTCTGGTAATAAGAAGTAAATTACAATTTTAAATATTCAAAATAGAAGATACAGAACAAACACGTATCCCAAAGGAGACTACACTACAGAAGCATTGTCTCTCATGTTCGAATTCGTTTAGAATTTAAATTCTGTATCAAATCAGATTATCGTCGAGTTGATTTGAGAATATTCTCATATTTGATTATTCTAATAAAATCTACATCAATTTTCCCTTACTACGTTACTTCAAAGTGTTTTCTAAGTTAATTAAAATTGCATACTTGTCAACTAAAGATTGCAAATGAACTCACAGATCCCTTTGCCATACTTAAGTTTCAAGTTTTTGCACTTAAAATCGGCTCATGCACTTAACTACAATTAAAATTATATTTGATAAATAAATTGGGGGAAAAATCTTTTTCCTTCTTAGCATTTCAGTTTGCAAATATAAATGGGCTGCAGGTTTTTTCACGCATCAGTCAAACTGTAATTCATATTTTTTTATTTAAAAATGATTTAATTCAATCCTGTCTATCAAATTTAGCACGCAAATTCTAGCACTGCAATGATGTTTTAATAGGTTAGTATATTTAGTAAAGTGATCGGCTGTGGGTTGAATGTATTTGGTTGTTGTCCAAATCAATCAGTCAGACAAATTCATACTTTTAGCACTCATCATGACAAAAAAATTAAGAGCTCAAGGCAACTTCATTTTTTAAAATATACTTAATTTCCTGATGCCCCTATCTCAATTGAATTCCATTCGCTTAGTAAGTAATCTTCGCTAAATATGCGGACACCAGTTTAGACACTTACTAGTAGTGATGTTTTTCGTATTAGCAGAAAAAACCTAAAAACGGTCATTCAGATTTCTTTATTATTGGGAAGATTTTAAACATGAAGTGAAAAAAGAGTCCAATACGGGTAATATGGAAGGCGGCTGTGAATGAGTAGGAATAGAAAGGAAAGTCAGGTATTAAAATACTCTCAGTTTGAATATTTAACCGATCGCTTCGTCCACTTTTTTACTGCTTTATACCCTAATGTTCCGAAGTTTAAATTTCAGTATGTCTAACAGGTGTCTGAGTGAAATTCCGTCCCCAATGCTAGAAAAGCATTGATTATTAGGCTTGATTACGTGGCTGATCATAACATTTCCATAAGTTTGTCATTTATTCATTAAATCATTCCAATGATTTTAATCTAAGTACATGATGTTAAACCATGTCAATAGTCTATCAAAATATCCCACTAATTATTATCTATATATTAAATAAATTCGCAAGTTACTTTTCCCCATAATTTTATTCTTTATTATGGTAACCTTTTTATTGAAGTCTATAGCAGACACCACATAATTAAGCCCATGGCTAAACCTTAGTAATCCTTTTAGAAGTCCGGCTAACTGCAGACAATATATCAAGCCTCAAGCAGAGTCGTCAAATATAAATTGCTCCCAAAATTAGCTAGGCTACGTCCAAAGTAATGACAACACAGGAGTACTGTGGAAAGTTTACTGCAAAACGCTTAGTAATGGAGTACAATTAACTCTACCTTGAACGAGCATTGATTGCCGATTGGTTGGGAGGTTTCCACACGCTCTATACACGATCGGTAGCGCGGCACAATTTCCAGAATGTTCTAACACGTGCGAGATCCCTTTGGTCAGCCTTGGTAATATTGTACACTCCGCAAGTCTATTCAAGACCTCTATGATAAAACAATGATCATTTATCAAATAACTGAGATTTAAATTAATACTGTATAAAAATTACTAAGATATATTAATATTTCATCCCACATTTGCGTAAAGTTAATGTTTTTCCATCGCAAGTTAATAATTTTCTATATCACTTAGCTGCATTGCCGTCATCACCTAGAAAGATTGCGAAATTCAGTATGCTGGTTTTCTTCTCACACCAGGGAAATAGAAAGAAATTCCTGAGATATGCTATTATTAGAATCCTAGCTTAATTTAAAGTAACAGTCACCCTAGGTTGTTCTACTGTAATTTTCCGACTGAGTTAAGATGAAGATATCTTCCTTAGTACAAATTATAACTCATAATTTGCTCACCAGTCAAATACTTATACAATTTTGCTATCTATGGCACTTTAATTAGCAATCCGACCGGATTTTCTTAAATCTTTTTCAATAATGGAAAATTGTCGCAACTGCTATTTTGTACTGGTTTACCTCAATTGACCAATTCCAATACAACATTGCCTACCAGGCTTCTGCTCTGATTGGTGAGTGGGGAGATGACACGATGGTAAAAGCACATTTGCGTATCAAATAATTTGTGTGGGCGTTCATTAATGGCACAGTTCGAATTATGACGGTGATTCATTCACCGAAGGGAGTGGGATATAGATTATACACAACACTTTTTTACCGGTATTATAATCATATGCATAAATTATCAAAATGCTGTCATAAAGTCAAATTTAAAGAGGAATCATCATGATTATTGTTTAAAAGAGTAGATGCTAAAATGGTGTCATCGATCGAAACCAAAATACAATTAGCCTTAGTGTTAAATAATCATAATTAGTATTAGATTTAAAAATTCTAACCAGTGGGTTTACCGTTTTCATATACTTATTTGGAAGGGAGTTTAGAAGAGCGAAGTATCCTGCTTTTGATTGCTTTGATATATTACTAGCTATTCCCTTCTTATAAATATCGGTCTCCACTATAAAACAAGATGAAGAAGGGAGAGACTGCTGGTTGAATGGCTTTATTGGGTACAAAGAGGAGACAGGAAGTCATTATAAATATGGCAGCGGGGCGTTGGGAGTTCCAAGTGGATTTTGACACTGATAAGGAATTTCGTGCCACTTTTAATTTTTTTGTAAGTTTGTTCAGTTGAACTTTATTTGAGGTGAAAACTGGAGGTCCTTTTAGTGGGTCAAGGTCAAAATAATCAGTGATTGATAATCACATGGTGATCAAGCTAATACTCATCGGAATTAGTAAGCAGTCATATACTGACTCAACCTTTTGCACATCCTAATTATCAGTCAATGATTTATCAATGATCAGTGAACGCAAAATTTATCAACTACCTTATCATGATCTCAATAGGTCCTCTTTATCACAGTCCGTTTTTCTCGCTCAGAACAAACGCTTTTCGCCTTCCTTACACTTTTCTTCCTTCCTCTCATTTCACTAAGTTTATGAAATACAATTTTGTCCACCCAACTCCTGGTCTTCTCATTTTGATACTCATTTTGACTCTAAGAAGATCATTCGTTTTGTAAGGGGATTTCTAATGTGATTTCATTGACGGGATTAGTGCTACATTCATTCATTATTTGGATGGTGGTATCTCTCTTATCTTTATAATCATAGTGCGGTTAATTAGTATAAGACGGATCAGAAAAATTGTGAGAACTATCACTAATGGTCACCAGTGAACTGACCTCAAAAGGCTTCAATAAAATGCATTAGGGGAAACCCAAAATATCTTCCATTATCACTATTTTTCAAATATCATATGCCGTGAGGAAACGAAATTCCAAACCTCCCTATCCATTTTAAAATAGTAAATCGATAGAAGATTGTTACTTAATGTTTTTAAAAAGTTTTCGATCATTTGCAACAAGCTGAAGACTGAGTACGTGAAAGAGCTCGTCTAGGAACATGCAGAAGTGAGTAACTATTAAATAACTACTCTGATTAAGAGGAAGAATCGGAATGATCCAAAACCATATCAGGTTTTCGATTGGAAGATGAATATTATAGAAATCCCAGTTTATCGTGGAAGAGCTAACCGATATTATTACAGTTTTGCTATTTACTTTTATCTATCGTTCAACTTTTGAAGACTATTACTCTATGGTACTTCCATCCATACGTATACAACTTTTATCTCAACAAGCACCACTATATCATGAGTAATCCAAAAACTCAACGAGCATATCTGCCAAGTCTGAGATTATAAGATCTCTAGAAGGATGATTAATAACAAGGCATCTGATTTTGGTCCTAAGCTATTATGCAAGCCATACCTTCTATCTTCTACTTATCTTCAGTGCAACAATACTAGAGGAAAAGAAGATAGTTGCAACCAGCAGGTATATTAGTAGCAGTCTTTGAGGAGAAAGTAGACCAAAAGGGGTGAAGTAGTCTTTAAGTGCTGGTGAATGATTTGTGTTTACAGTAGAGATATTTACATTTTGATCAGAAAGGACGGTAGGAAGATATGGAAAGGTACCGAACACAACTGATCAAAGAGACTGAGATAATAACAATCACTCAAGGCCAACTAAGTGGTTTAATCGCTCTAATGCAAGACAAACCATTTGAGGATACCTGAAGGTTCCGCAGGAGAGCCTGAGGTCACAACAGGGTATCAAGTGCTCAAAGTACTACAGAGTGTAGTGACAGCTCTGAGGCCAAGATAATGAGGGAAACAGAGGAGGATATTAATTTGGGAAAAATTAGATCAATTTAGTGACTACTACTCGATGCTCATCGACACACATTCAGTGATTTGGTTAGTCAACCGCAATGGTTAATTCTGATTAATAAGGAGAGTGGAGAAATGTAAGCTTCCCAGAATGCCGGCTCCTTCTATTCAACATTCCTTCTAATAGGTTTTGATAGTTTTCATTACCCTTATTAATGGTTAAATACTCTGAATGAGCTGTTCCAGTTGTTTAACTCATGCAACTCCAGTTCAGCTCCTTTCTGTTTTGCTTATGGCTCAGCCCCCGTACCTACGCATTTTCCCAGTTTACTCTACAAGTGGCATCTATATGCGTCTGCCAAAATGAGCCAGATCTCATTTGTCAATCAGAATGACTGCATTATTTTTAACTTCTCAATCATGTTCTACCTCATTTGAGCACTCGGCACGGAATAGGAGCCAACTAGCCTCCGAGGATACCATCGAGAAGCCCAAATGAAGAGTCAGCGGCTCAATTATTTCTTTATATATTCTTGTTCTATTCCCTCGTCCACCATTTACATTCAAACACTGGTATACCATTACATTAGTACAGCGTAATTCAAAACCTTTCTGAAAACACCAATATTAACTAATTCGATGATAGGTTGCTATTATTACGTTAAATAAGTTAAATAGGAGAAAATACAACATGTTAGAGGGTAAGTGAGTGTTCACTTAAGAGCATTAAGAAGTAAATAAGTTACAACTAAGACAAATTCGACACATGATGAGACCGATCGTGATTAAGAAAACAAAATTAAAGTTTAGGTTATGAAGGAGAAAAGGAGAGGGGTAAACGGTGGCAAGCAAGGGACTAATTGCAATTAGACACTACAGTGAAATAAAAAAATCAGTCCCGAGCGCATGGACAGACACAGGCATCCCATATCAGAAAGAGATGAAGGATAGATAGACGGATGTGAGATGACGACGGTGGTTTTATACAAACAAGTGCTTGGGCCTCGGATGAAATGAGATCGAATCACCTCCTTATCCCATGACCACTTCACAAACTGACGCAGTCTGTGGCGAAGCAGAATTGCTAGTGGTAGGGGACTGGGAAGAACTCCCGTCTCCTCCACCCATTTCAGGACTAGAACTCGAGGGGCTATGGAAGAGGGATGTAATGGGTTCAAGACGACATAATGAAGACGAATTTGATTCCTCACTGTTGCTGATGCAGCTTCCTTCTCTTGAAACTTCTGCAGTTGAGGAAAGCGCCTCATTGAGAGAGGATACAGAGTGATGCTCTCCGTCGCCGTCTTCTTCTTGGCGAAAAACATCATTATCATCCTCACTATCTTCTTCATATTCATCTTGATATTCTTCATCCTCGTAGTCTTCATCCTCGGTGTTGAATAGAACAGAGGTGTATTCATGACCCTAGATGAAAAAGGCAGATTTTTAGAAGCTCATGTCAATTAATGGTAATGGGAATTTGATAAACGCTACCATTCAGTATAATAAACTTAGTCCTAGAAGTATGACGATACGAATGGCATATATTCGTTCTTCCATTGAAATTGCCATTCAACGACCATCTAGGCTTAGCTCTAACCGAATCTAGCTGCCTAAAAAAACTTAATCCAAGGACTACACGAGGTTATCTTTGGTACAGCAGTTACTGTGCGCAACTGAGAATCTAGCGATCATGAATGCAATAACCATCGATACACACTAGCTGAATGAAATGGTCAACCGAACTGGCCAAGTCTAATAAAGGAAGTGGCGGAGTAAGAGTTTCATTTCAGAGAGGCCCAATTATGCTGTCCTTATACCAAAGGTGAGTGTTAGAAAGCAGTTTTTCTAAATGGGCTTGGTATTGATCTAATTCACTTAATGAGTCAAGTCGGATCCTCTTAATACTAAAAAACGTAAAAAATAAAAAAATTTCTAGCTACGATTATGTTAAATCAACTTGTAATAACTCAGGTAATTTTTTCCCGTAAATTTATCTCTACTGCGCAAATCCTGCCTTATGGGGAGGTTCAAGATATCCAGACCTCGGATCATTCAGACTAGTAATGACCTCTTATGACCTCGCTATAAAAGCTTCTAAAAGTGCACAAACATGTTTTCCTATTCTTACTGCCAAAAATATGAAGAAACCTAGACCGGTCCAATAGCTTCTTAGAACTTCGATCTATTTACATTATGATCTGTTGAATTTGAACCAATTGATCAGAAAATTAAAAGTGAGAGAAGCGTAAAACTGTTAGGGTGGCAACAAAGGCACTCTAATGAAGTGCTCTTTTCTCTCGAGCTGCTCAATATAAACGGAAATTCGGCTGGAAATGACTGCCAGTCACTAAATGTTTCGGTTATATCTTGACAATAAACATTCCAAAGGCCGCCGCTATTCTCCTCACTTCGGGTAGAAGAATAGGATTCCGGGGAAACTCTCTGATAAGAACTTCTCTAACTACCACGCCTCTATTGATTTGAATAAACCAGTATGAGCAGTAAAAAATCGTGAAATCGTAAACACTGATCTGGAATTTAACATACTCCTTCAGGATATATGGAATTAACGTCCATATTTCATGAGAGCTACGAGAAAACTTGTTGTCTTGTTAGCCTTGTGGACCTTAGCTTTCGGCTGAAAAAGCTATAAGATAATATTTCTATGTCTACTTCAGTTGATCCAGATCAATCCAAACCAAAAAGAGGCCAGATTTAATTCAAATTAAAGCATTTTTTAATACAAGAGACTTTGTATGTGTTGAGTGCTGCCCAATGTCAGTGGGAGTGGGTCACTATTCTGGGACTAACTTCACCATCGTTAACATTACTTTAGGTACGTTATGCGTGGTTTCATTGTTTGGTTATATGAAAGAACTTCGTATATGGAGAGCGATACGGAAACCTGCGATTTCAATACCGAAATCATCTGTAAATGTTACAATGAGGATTGTACACCCCCTGTTCAAACCGATTAAATAGACCACCATAAAAAGCAGAAAGGATACCAAGGGACAAGAAATCTGAGAGAATGCAGAAATCCGAGGTTAAACTTACTCCTTCCTCTTCATCCTCCAGTGAAGAGGGGATGGCGTTCGTAAAGGTGACAGAATCCACCGCAAGATTATCTGACAACATGTCTTGCAGGGGTCTGCTTCTTCTACCCTCCTGTTGATCATCCTCCACATCTCCTTCACCAGTGAAATCTCCTCCAGTAACCTCAAGACTATCTCGAATGCAGGTCATCCGATCCTGATGCTCTTGTTCCTGCTGCGCCTGTCGACTTTGGAGCTCTCGCATCAAGAGGCGCACATAACGGTCGTCCTGACAGTCACGACAACCACCATTGGGTGTTGTTGCCTTCAGAGCTTCCTCAACGCTCCTTCGTGAACATCCAGGCACCAAATACGATGAGTGAGTTGAGGATGAAGACGAAACTTGACCCTCTTCGAGATCCTACAGAAGGAACAACAGCGACCTTTAGCGGATTGATTTCTTATCCGTTTCTTTATAACCCATGCATTCAACTCCACTCATGTCATCCTCGATTGTTCTCCATGAAAGAAGTGATAAGTTCACTCATCTTATCACTCATCATGTAACTGTTTTTATTTATAGTGCACTGCGGTCACATTTTTATTGGCCACACAATGACTATATTCTCTTTCCTTATAAAGGAATAAAATCGAAGTACTTAAAGTACATGAAAATTGAAATACAAGTAGTTTATGAGTCCATGCATGTTTAATCCATTCATTCTGACAGCACCACTCATTCATTTCTGTGTTATCTTATTCAATACATTCTTCGTGTTATTCAACTCTCTGGAATTCTATTCCACTGCTTCGTTACTGTGTTAATTCAAATGCTGCCATTAGTGAGGTTTAGCGAAGAATTCAAAATACTTCTATCAAAACTCAGAAATAGTTTAAAATCCAAAACTACAAAAAGTAACAACTAGATTGTTATGCTTACTTTGAGTGAACATTGCTTTTAGGGCTCTGCTAAGTTACAAATTCTAGTTATCTCAACGCTACTATGTTAAAATCACGTAAGATCGTCCTGTTTTCAAAAATGAATTTGAGTGATAAGATCAACCACCATAATGGACATAGTGGACAAGGATTTGTTCAGTAATCCAGGTGGCAAATCATGAAATTTGAAGTTTCGCATATGATCTATCTAGTAACACAAAAATGAAGATTCTCTGAAGCCTTGACCTTACTTTCCACATCCTTTTGATAATCTCCTCTTTAAAATGTATTGAACCTACTTAATTTCAGTTGCTCTGACACAATGAAAATTTTGAGAAAAAAGGGATGCATTGAGTCTCACAAAAGGACTGTTAATCGTCATCTATTTTGGACGTTATTTCCAATGCTGATATTAAGTGCGATGGTAGTCTATCTTTAGGTCTATCTAACTCTTAAAATGATGAAAGTTCAATTTTTAAGGATTGATAAAGTTAAAAATAGCGAAATCTGAACTAAGTTATGAGCAGTAGAGAAAATTCCAAATTCGACACACCAATTTCTCTTATACCCTACCCGAAATATTTGAAATAATTATTTCCTCCAATGTGGATGTAATAGTCAAAACAAATAGTTTCTGCCAGATTGAACTCAAGCAACTTTATCAGGTTGTAACAGAAGTTCTATCCAATTTTTGAGCCATGTGTTTGGGGCACGATTACTTCAATTTAGCTTGTTAATGTTGTAAGCTTATCCATAGTAATTAATGAAATATTATTTCTTCTTTCAAATTGTGCGATAATTATCGCTATTAATTACTATTTCTAGCCCTAATGTGCACTCAAAATAAAGAGCATATCAGACATTTTTTATTGTTTGAATTTCATCAAGGAAATACGGCAAGCTCAGCAGCAAAAAGCACTCAAAGACACTTATGGAAGTGATGCTGTGAATGAAAAGACCTGCAGGTGATTTCAAAAAGGATGACTTCAGCCTGAAAGACGAACCGAGAATAGGATGCGAGTTACCATTGGTGAAAATTCAACTTAATAGAGAACTGAGCAAAACCTTTCACGTAAGCTGCCACATGACCATATATAGGGAAGTTATGCATCACCCACCATATTCTCTCCATCTTGCACCAACCGATTTTCATCTTTTCAGGAGCTTACGGAATTATATAAGGGGGCCAAAGGCTTACCTCAAGAGAAGAGGTCGAAATGAAGCTAGTTTCTTTTTTGAGTCCAAAATGACTAAATTCCATGAAGAAGGAATGAGAAAGCTTATGGCAAGATGGGAAGATGTAATTAATAAAAATGATGACTATGTTAAAGGCTAAAAAAATGTATTTTTGACAAAATTTTCACTTTAATTCAAATTAAACAAATGGACAGAACTTCTGTTCCAACCTGATACTAGTATTAACAAGCTAAGGAGGGGGCGGTTACATGCATTTCAGCAGCAATGCATACCTTGAGAAACGCATGTGGGAATCCCTGTACGCTAGTATTAACTAGAATGCCATTCAGTAATTTCTAATAAAGTTGGAAAACTGCACGGTTCCGATAAGTCATTAAATTAAATCACTTCATTATATGTTAAAGAATTATACTTCCCAAATTTTGTTCTCCTTAAATTACATGAAGAATGCGTTATGAACCATTGCATTGTACTTTTACTCCTAAACGTACTCATTAACTTCTCTAGTTAAGAATGATTTTTCTGGAGATAATTTTAAACAAGGAAAATTTGAAATTGATTGCATTACGAAGACTGGTGAAGCTCAACACACACACGGGATAAATCAAAGAAGGACACATATTTCACATATAAAAACAAGTGCTTTGATGGCATTTTATAGTCTTCTAAGAAGTGATTAAATGTGCGCTAATAAGCTCTGGTATATCCTGACTTGGATAAAGAGACGATGAAATAACACACTGAGAAACAAAAAAAAAGAGTGAGCATCGACGAAACATTTGCCTTTACAAGAAACGCTTTATCCAATAAATCTAAACTGATAGAATAAAAAACATGCAACTAAAATCACCTTGCATTGGTTGGTAACGGAGTTACGAAAATAATAAACAGACACTTCAGAAGCAACTAGGAAGATTAAGACTGGTTCGACTGTTATCTTTTTAAGCACTATACCGCTGACAAATCTCCAACATCAATAGATTTAATAGGAGAATTACCAAAGAAAGAATAATCAATCCCTAAACACACAACTCTTGGACGACCACTAATGAAGCAATGGGAAACATGAATTCAAATTCCATTCTTCCACTTTTCATTGTCTTGATATTTTAGTAATTCCAGAGCTCATAATCGAAGATTATTCTTTTCTACTCGCCTTTTTTCTTTTGATGTCCATAGAAGGATTCAATCCTCATAATTTTTAGTATTAGCAAGATGAAATAAAGAAAAAAGGAAAAAGACTGAACTTCGAAAATACACAGGTGCAATAAGCCATTTTTCTTAAACATACATGCTGTTTATCACTATTATACAGTACGTAAGATGGCCTCAGATGCCCTACACACTTTTAGAAAGAGAAAATCAAACTGTTAATGGTTGAAATTTACAATTTCTTATAACAAAACAAATAAGCACAATATTAGCCTAGGTTTCATTCTATATATTCTCCTTTGGCCTCTATCACTCACTCACTTCGAGTCCGAAAGCGACTGACTGCAGGCTTTCATCAAGTAGTTTTTACCAATGTCCTCCATTGCTCGAGCTATTGCTTTCATCAGATAGGAGGATTTGGTGTTATGCGGATGCTTATTAACTTCCTTTTCAACCACGCCCCGCCTCACATGTGATAATCCAAAGAACTAAGGTCTGGTGAGTTAGGAGGCCGGAAGAGTCTCGATATAGGAATCTGTATCAACTCTAAGGCCCTGTGGGAAAATTTGAGGAGTTTTGATGTGCCTTTCACTACTAACAATACCTAAAACCATCCTTGTTGCTGGAAACTTCATGCAAATAACAGTTGGAACTTCAGTGGAATCCGTCCATACATGGTCATCCATCATTTTTTGGATTGACTTTTTGATCCTGATGGTTCTTCTGGGTGCTTCAATTTCTTTAAGAGTCGTTTTGCACACATTAGATGATCCTGTTAAGTTGTTTTCGTCGACATAAACTGACGATCTCGCCTAAGAATGTATAATTTGTATCCAGTCTTGATGAATAATACTCCCTATTGTTCCTTCAGACACTGGAAGATGTTTGACAAGATGTCGCGCATTGACTTCCCACGATTTTCGTCCATCATGCCATGCACACTTCTCACAAACTCAGGTGTTGTGAGTGAGTTAGTAGAGCGTTGACAATGTTATTTTCTCTTCCTCGTGACTAATTCATCTCCATTGTCTTTGTTCAATTTCTTTCTAACTTTGCAAACGAAAGATCTGGCGACTTCGAAATCTTGCAATTTCTAAATTCCTGTGTTTCGCTTTTATAGACACTATTACAGCCTGTCTCTTTATTTCATGAGTTATAGTAACATCTGACATGAGATCTTCTGATATAAAAAAATATATGAATTATTACTGGATCAGGTAAAATTACAAAAATACAAGTGCCCTCAGATACCCTACACACTCTGTATTAAAAATATTCTGAGGAATAACTCATATGCAAAAACATGTTGAGAAATGACCTTGTGACATATTTTCTCTTAACTATTCACATAAGTTATCAACAGGTTGATTCCGTATTTTGGCTCAGTATCTCTAGATTCTCTATTATGCTTGATTCATCAGTTACGGAAGAGACATTTACCTACCTTATCCCTTCTTAAAAAATGTTTAACCCATATTACCTCATACATTTCTTCAGTAAAAAAGAAGAGCTCAGTATGACTTCAAGCTTTAATTATTGTCCCAAAAATACCCTATGGAAATAACTTTACTAAAACCCATATTATAAAACACATAAGCGTTATATTAAAAAAACAGCTTAAATTAAAGAAATGGATTCCTTACCTCTAAAGAGAGATGAGTTTTAACAGAACTTCCTTCCTCTGAATCCGATTCACAGAATCGAGTTCGTTTAGCCCCAGAGGGGAGGGCGCTATCAGCTTTCTCCTGCGATTCGAGACGCAGACGCGTGTGAAGGTAGTGAGTTCGAACCCGCATGGGGTTGAATTCCACCCGACCCTCGGGGTTGGCGCAATGACGTGGACTCATACACACACAAGGAAAGCTGGCTCGATCCACCTGGCAGGGAATTCCATTGACAGCACATTCACAGGTACGTGGGTCGCATACACCTCCGACGCAGGTGCAACCACATTCGGTGCGACTTTTGCGAATCTCCTCGCACTCCTGCTTCTCTGTGGAGTCGATCTTTATGAGACCTAAAGTTAAAAAAGGCAGTAGAATTCTGGATTAAACACAAAGAAATCAGCACTGTAAGGAATAAGTAGTATAAATCTATAAACTACCTTGAAATCAATTTATAGGCAAGCGGGATGAGAAATGAACAATAATGATGAAGGACAAGGAAAGAGGGAATATCCACAGAGCAATTCAAAGCAAACTAATATCCAAGAGAATTTCAGCTAAAATCAGTCTTCAATAACCTGAAAGGATACTAATGGGAAAGGATACCAGTCTAAGTTGTATTCATTATACACACTGCAATGCAATAAAAAAAGGAGCGAATAGTTTTAAACTTGAAAATAAACAACCCCTACTTCGTAGATTCTTAAAATTCAAGATGGCTCACCTCAAGATGCAAGAAACCGAAAAGCAATGCATAATAGGCACAATCAGCATAAGTCTTAAAGGACCGAAAGGAACCATTTTAATCTCCATAAGATCTGTAGAATCTAAGGATTTGCACGAACCTCTTTTTTGTCTATTTTAGGAAGTCAGCTAAGAATCATATTCGGAGGTCCATTTTCTTGTCAACATAAGGTGACAATTCAGTTGATGGATTGAAATTTTCCCTTGACAATTACCTATACATTTACCGTATCATATATACACTAATTCTTGACAAATTCAACCGTATTTGAATAGACGCGTTGTAGCCCATTCCAAATTCATCTTAATAATTAAACTCCTAAAAATACATTCAGATATAGGTTATCACACAAGTTACGAGGAACATTAACAAATACAGTGTGAACATAAAATCACAAAATATCTAAGTGGATTTTTCAACTCCAGAACTACACATATATATTCTGAATTTAGCTGCTATGATAAAAAATGAAAATTACCGAACAGGATCTGCTAAATTAAAATAAGCTGAACCACTACCATAATAGTAATAGACCCTCACAATATTTTTTAGAAGTGAAGTTTCATTTTAACCTAGATGATGAGAAACAAAATAAAAAAACACACACATGTAGACGAGTTAAACATTCCGAGAGTTGCTCTGAAGAAAGCCTTATTCGGCCGCTCCTAATGTGGCCAGTCCGGTTAGATATGTCATTCAATGGATGCAAATCGACTAGTATCGGGTTCATAACTCCTGACTTTGAAGAAATGCAAATTGACCATTACGACTTCGGTACATACTCAGACATCTGAATTGAACAACCGTCACAACCAAGACACGAGATTCTTAAAGACATAGACCAAAGATCAAATGATGTTATTTTCCAGACGATTGAAGTTCGTCAGCTAGAGAAATGAAACTTTCACAGCTTCAAAAAAATTCGTGTCAAAAGAAATAAACAACACTTGATTGAGGAATTAAGAATTGAAAATTATTTAGCAGAGACGATGATAGGAATTAAGACCATGGATAGGGGTTGAAATACAATTCTCTTTGGAATACGCATTTAGTTATGCACTAGATGACATACTTGATTACCACAGAAATAAGAAAATCAAGAATAAATATATACATAAAACTACTCAAACACCACAAACATTTCGAGATTATACTGATCAAGCAGGAAAACAGCCACAAAAAATGTGGAAAACAATGTCAGATGGAGTGGAAAAATAGTCGATACTAAAGTGACGCAGATGACAGAAAAACACGGACAAATAAACATTAAAGTTAATTCAAAAACTATCTAAGTGCATATCTTGTGGTTGAAAACGCGACAAAAAAGCAGTGACATAATAAAACTGAGATAGTCATTACGTAAATTAGCGTAGTACGCAACGTTATTCTAATGTTTAGAATAAGTCTTACACATTTTTAAAACAAACAATACTATCTAAAAAGTCAAAACGAATATAAATGTTTTATAGAATAACTAAGAAGAAAACGTACCGGCTTTTCGAAGCATAATGCGTCGTCTTTTAACAGGGAGGGGCTGAAGAAAATAATATTCCTCAAGACCATCCAAAAAACTTAAATCTTCATCACTTGGGTTTTCTGGTAATTCTCGAGATCGTTTTAAGCTACCACTCACAAACTCGGTTGAAGAATGGAGCCTTTGCTCAGGGTCATTTTTTTGCGTCATTAGCCGTTGATGTTTAACCCGAGATTCGAGCATACGAAATTGCTGAAATGATAGGAGAAGCTTTCCCTCAAGACAAAATCGAAGGAGAGCGGAGTGACGTTGGTGTTTACGACGAGTTTGATGATCATTAACAGGAACACATTCTTTATTCCAATGTTCACTCGCCATTCCTAGGGTTGATCCGCCCTGACTGGGGACACAAGTAAATCCCTGAAGACGATCGAAGTGGTACAGATCAACAAGACCGAATGAGACATGTCTGTCGGGTCTGGGCGAATTTTGGGAGGCATCTCGATGCACGAGAATGGAATGACTATTAGGTACACCTGGAGATTTATGTAAAGACAGAGTACTAGAAGTGCGAGTACAATTTTCTGCGTTTAAATTTTTTGATTCCATGTTAGCATAGGTAGAAGAAATTATGGGAATATCGATATGATCGGAAGCATAGGGCAGACATAAGACGTTAGATGAGCTACTAGAATCCGACGATGACATGAAGGTGGCATTCTATTGTGAAAAAACGGAATGTACATATTTATGATTTTAGGTAATAAGTTTTATAATAGATATATGTGACTTATAAAATGCTAACAGATAATTCTAACAAAATAAAAGACAAATAAACCAAACCAACCACAAAAGTATGAAAAATATGCCATTATATAATAAAAATGAAGAAATATGTGCCACTAAGGCAAGAATAAAAAACCCCGGAAAAAGAACTCGTTTTAATTGAGCCACTTTTTAGTTAACGGCCATATTAACAAATATGAGGATAAAATTAAAAACTTTAGTAGTGATGAAATCACATGCTATTTTTTTCAATTTACAGTGCTTAAAACAATGTATTTATCTGGCATTTTGCAATTTTTTATTCGCAAAAATAATATCATATGTGATTTAGTGATCCATATTCAAATTTGCATATAACCTTGATGTTTTAAGTAAAATATTTTAAAATAATTCTGAGTTTTATATTGTAAGTTATTCCCAATTTGGTGCGTTTATTATATCTGGATGCGATTTATCTGTACGTTTTCGCCAATCTTTGCTTTTGATCAAGAATGGCTGGTGGTTCTCAGTATCCCAATGATATGTTTACCGGTTGGCGGTATTATTTCAACACCTATACAATAAAAGGACGTTCAACTGTATGTGTTGGAGGTTTGATGTTTACGTGGTGTCTTTATCTCCTTTCACTATATTTTTTCTGCTTCAGATTGTGTACACTACCTATGCTGCAACCGCTTTATTGGTCCTCGCCATTAATCGCAGAATGAAGAAAAACAGAGCAATCCGTGAAGCAGATCAACAGTAATCGGATTCATTCGCCTTCTTGATAGTTGTAGATTTCATGAATATATTAACTACCTAGGACCGGTTCATTTTTTCCACAAATCGAGATTGTTTTTCTACTTTTTCTTCTATTTTAAGGGGTATTTTTATTGATTTGCTTTATTGTAATAGAACTTGATGATTTTACTATTCCCACTTTGCATGATACATCATTTGTAAATTCCTTCGCAGTTCGTCTTTTATTTGCGATTGTTTCTTAAGCATATGATTTTTGGTTCCTTTCAATTTCGTTCACGTTAGCAAGATGTGAGTTTAATATAACGAATGCTGCTTTGGGTGTCCAAGTTAGCTTGTTTTGATGCAACTAGAATTATTCTGTTTTAGAACTGATGCTGCTTATCATTTAAAGTGCATTCTTCAGATAATGGTAGTTGCGGGTCTTTACTCTCTATAAGGAGGAAAAGTGGGTTGTCAGACCAAAAGAGAGGTCCTCGAAGAGTTCAACCATAATAAGTTTAAGGCAATATGAAGGTCATCAGCGGAACTTGTTATATTATATCGGATACAAATGTTTGCATCATTTTTTTTTGGATTTCAAACCAAGCAACCCTACCGTGATATGGTCTCTTTACTACAACTCTTTCTTCACTCACTCTGTGCTAACACTTGGTACCTGCTCTTCCAAATTATATATTTTGTCCTGCCCCTCTCTTTACGATGGTCCGAGAAACTCTTATTCTTCTTTCAACTCTTGGTCTTCCGGTTTTCGGAGGGCTGTTGTATTATGTTAGTCAGTAGTAAAATCTTTAATTTTGCAGGGGGATGTCTCTAAAGCCTAACTTGGTCGAGCTTCTATAGTAGTCATACTGACGGGATTTCGTGCTACTTTGAACTTCTGGACTACAATCAGTCAGAGAACTGTTGCCTGACCGATATTTTCTCCAAAAATCACTTAAAAATGCTCGAAGTATATATTCTATATTTCGTTAATTAATCAATTGATAATTTACTCGACTTTTTGCACCACTTGGACAAATGCAATTTAAGATTTTGTTAGCTGTTTTTAAGTCAGTTTAATATACTACCACAGAACTGGTTGTCATTGTAATACTTATTTTAACTGAATACTATTTTCGTTCTTTTATGCTACGATAGTTAACTTAAATGAAAGTATTTATCTACCTAATAAGACATATTCAACTGCTCCCCCATATTCTAACATTGGGTAGATTGGGGCTGAAAATTACATCCTCAGTTGGGATTTTACATTTCCCAGGATGAAGAACGGTCCAGTTAGTGGTAGGAAGTGCTTATTGTGTGGTAATAAGGTGCGGTGGTTGGTTTCCAAGAGCATTCAAGGACGTGTAAGTTTTCTGATCATTCCAAAGAAATCCAAAATATATCAGTTTTGCTTGATTGCATTCTTGATTAATAAAGTGAAGACTACAGACAGTACATCTAGCAAAAATGATGTGTTTCATAATTAGAGGCTTATTTGATATCACTAATGACTAAAATCAGAGGTGAGGCAGTTGCGAAAGGCCTCCACGGTGATGTTTTTAGTACTTCTATAATTTATATTAAAATATGTAACTTCTGGACTCTCCGATGATTTTTTTCTCCATTGTCTTTGCAAGGATTTGCACTCAGCATCTCAGCAAAAATAATGGAAATATAGGAATAAATATTTTTTTAATCGAAAGTTGTGTAGCGTGATATGTCTAGGAGAACTCCAGACGTAGATCTACAAAAAATAAGAAGGCAAATGACATAGTGGCAAGTAGTGCTTTAAGACATGGCAAATAGAGATGGCTATAAATTCAGAAGATAGTTGGGATTCTGGAAATAGAAGCTGGTTACAGCAGCCATTGCAATTTGCAACACTGGTAAGTGGAGCAGATATGAGAATCGACTGGTAGGAGTTGGAGATTAGACCTGAGATAGGAGTAGGAATTAGAACAAGAAAAGATTCCACATATATATTTATAGGAGCTGCAATAAAAACATTTTTCGTTTTCTACGAAGTCTTCAATGTTCATCTTTTTTAACTTTCTATTTATTCCTTAACTGCTCTCTTAATTAGTTTAACGCGTTTAGTTAATTTTCCACATCGTTTTGCACATAATTAACATGTCCTGCTATAAGCTATTTATCAACCGTCAACAGGGAATAATTGGTTTTACAATATTATTTAGTCACAATACGACTAACCAATTTGGACTGCTTGAGTTCTCAACACTCATTTAAAGAAAAACATTCTTCATTCAAATCTCCACCTTCTAAATTGGTATAAATGCTTGCGGTAGTATTATGAAGATCTTTCAAAAAGATTTGTCAAGGTCTGACTGAATAGTCAAAGGTTAATGTGAATACTATTGGGCATTTAGGGATAATTTCATGGCGTTTAATAATTTGAAAGGGGGATAAATTGTCTTTTACGACGAATTGAGTTTCCTTAGGGAGGCAATAGACTTGTCGATGTAGGCATGGCGATGATAATCAATAACCCTTCCTAAAACAAGTTCAAACATGTTGGTAGAAATTAATCATGTCCGTCTCAAGACATTAATGTTAACTAAGCATTTCACACTGTAAAGGGTATCAACGGAGTCAGTCGATTCTGCATGTTGGATAAGTTGAAATGGAAGAAAAGATAGGGAATATTTGTATTTACATTTTTCTCTGAATATGAGGCAAACAGTAAATAAAAAAGATATTGAAATACCGGTGGACTGAATATGATAGCTTTCAATATAAAAATGAGCAGACTGTTCGATTTTGACATGATGAACGTGGTAAACAATTCGAAAATTCGGGGGCATTAATGATTGTCATTAGAACTATCCTGGTCTACGATTGTTATATTTGAAATTGTGCTTTTAAGAACTGAAATAGTACTACTATGATACCGTAAAGTGTTAAAAAATTTCCGCTATTTATTTAATTGAACCGAAAGAATCCAGAAAATCTTAACTCAGATTCGTTGATATTTTGCTTAAGTAAGATTAAATTGCATATTAAACTTACCAGAATCGAAGTTTAATTAGCTTGAATGACATCAATTCAATAATGTTAACAAGCAATTTGATAAGATATTTGCTATAGCCGGCAGATGTCTATCAACACCGGGCGGCACTGTGTTCTCATTATAGTGTCCACAGGCGGTACCACTGTGTGTTAGTGTGTTTCCACACAGATATCTAATCAGATGTCTATTATCACGCCGAAACCCCGACAACGGGACATGACTGACATTCAGCGATAAAATGTTTTGTATATAAACCTAATTTACTTATAATTAAATTGGGAGTGACTTGTCAGCCATCTCCGAACTGATGTTAAGACGTGAGTGAGCTGACTTATTTCATCCATTCTATCGACGTAGCCCCGATAGACCCTATAACATTATAACACTATTCCATGCATCGGTAACACACTTATACCAGATAAACATACTTAATCTAATGCTTTAAATTTATAAAGACGGTAGGTGCAATAAAGAATAGGGATTTGGATTAACTAAGTAATTTACGCTAGTAATTTGCAAAAATATACGTTAAAGAAATACAATAAACAAAATAAAAATTTAGGCGCTTTTCATAAGGAGATGTTAGATAAGTAATTTTTTAAGTTTTTGTTTATTCCCTCTTTAGCTGAATCTAACCACCGGCATCAATTCAAGCCAATCTTGTGTAGTTTGGTCAGTTGTGGTCTTTCCGGATGGTGTCTTGGCGGTTAACTGTCGTTTGTCTCTGCCTTTTGGTAGTAGCACATGCCAGAAAGGGCCCAAAAGTAACAGATAAAGTATATTTTGACATGACAATTGATGGAAAACCAGAGGGACGTATTGTTATTGGACTGTTCGGTAAAACAGTACCGAAAACGGTTGCAAACTTCAAAGCTTTTGCTGAGGGATATGAAGTAAGTTATGACTGTGCTTATTGTTATTCTATCCTAGAAAGATGGGAAGGTATATGGATTTGCCAATAGTGTGTTCCACCGTGTTATCAAGGATTTCATGATTCAAGGAGGTGATTTCACCAGAATGGACGGTACTGGTGGCTTCAGCATTTACGGGGACAGATTTGAAGATGAAAATTTCAAGCTAAATCATGAGGGCAAGGGCTGGGTTTCCATGGCAAATGCTGGAAAAGATACCAACGGTAGCCAGTTCTTCATCACTCTTAACAAAACTCCTTGGTTGGATGGAAAGCACGTTGTTTTCGGCATGGTTCTCGACGGAATGGTAGGTTATTTTTCGTAATTTTAATAATCTCAATCTTCTAGGATTTGGTTGAAAAAATCGGAAGCACAAAAACCGACTCTAGAGATCGTCCTATTGTTGAAGTGAAAATTGCAGCTTCTGGTGTCTTGATGATGGAAAAGGAAATGAACGTTGAATTGTGAATCGAGCAACGTGTTTTCTTAGTAGCATGTATAATTATAGCATTACTGCTAACTTTACTTTTTACGCCGGCGTCGTTATTTTATATTTACAAAATTGACAAACTTTTGAATAAAGTTAGTTCGATTAAATCTCTAATTCTTGTTTTCATGGATTGGATTCGCTGTATGTATTTTGAGTAGTATATTAGTAGAGCTGTTTATTTTCGGTGTCTATAATCACACCGAATTTATATCATTCTAATAAATGGATTGCGATATCAGTAAGTTCTTCTCTGAGGTGGTACCCTTCTTTATTCGAAGGGACTTATATTTACCTACTTGGTCGGCATAAATTGTCTTCACTTAAAAATTTCGGTTCGGCAATATCTTTAGAATGGCTATTTCAACTGAAGATAATGAGAATTTTAATTAGGACTTCATGGTTTACTCCTCGTTGGCATAATCTTGAAAATTTTACATCGTGATATAAAGTTTCTTTGCAATGATAAGTTAATCGCAATTCTGAAGAAGTTTATTTAAACAGATTACTCGTTTTATAGTGAATTGATTTCTGCTGATGGGGTTTTACGGAGTCTTTCGCCGCAGCCGAATATGCACCCAGCCTCTCCGATTTAACCAATCAGATAGATCCACGTTGACTGCGTCGTGGCACACATTTCTGCGTCAGACGTGTTTCTTTTTGGGAAATAGCACGCACAGAATAATATTTTGGAATGCCAATAATAACAAATATAATTTTTAGTAAGTAGGGTGCCATTAGGTAAAAGTTAGGCGATTTAGTCTCGGATTAATTTTCCGACAAAAAATCAAATAGGCTTTTGCATTCCTTATCTTAAAACATTACGTCTTGTACCTGTTACAATTTTCAAAGCCGTGAGAAAGGAACACAAAATAGAAACCGGTGAAATTAACTTTATTTATCAATGCATCTATCGGAAAGTTATCCTGGATTAAGCCAGTGCTAATTATGACCCTACAGATGTCACCAAGGCTTTCGGGTTTAAAATTGAATGAAGAAAACAAATAGACCATTTATGTCAGTTATTAACATTATTTTTTAATGAGTTAATAAGTTGAAAATAGACTGAAAGAAGGGATCGGGGCTTTATAAGGACATCATTTGTTAACTCATTATGTCGAATTCATGCCTCCTAGATTTGAGAAAATTAGGCTAATGAATTTTAGAAACGATTATTAGGATAAAAACCACAATGTGACCTCAGCTAAGGTCAACCCTGTGGAATATGGATGTGTAGTCCCACGTGTTTTGGGTCCTGTGTTGTCTACCCATATCCGCGTCCCAGTTATACTTTGTGTTCCACTCCCTGATTTTCATTTATGCTGACCATTATTCGGTTGATCATAGAGACTTATGCCCTCCCTTATTCTCATAATCACTATTCAAATTGTCTCGTATTTCTGTTGTCACATCTTGCTTGATTTTTCATAATTATAACAAGGCCACAACTATGCAGACTTTAGGAAGAAGACTAGTAGATCGTTATTAGGAAAGTAAACCTCCGTGAATAAATTTGGATACGGGATAAATTATTGACTGTTTTATGAGGCAATAGTTACAGGGATAGTTGCTTCACTGACGAATTTTAGTATCCAAGTACAATCACAGAAATCCAGTGATCGATAACAAAAGAAACGAGTAATTAAACCTATGAATTTCGCTCACGTGCACCGAAAATATTCAAATCGGCATCTCAGCAGTAATAAAAACAGACAATCTTCAATTCAGACATTCTCTATCTTTCATCAGGCTATTGCGGTTAGGGACGACTAAAATAGCATCAAGATCTTCTACTTTCGTTTGTCTCAGTTTGTAAAGTCAGAAATTGAAAACACTCATAGTTACATTTAAAATTCTATGACATCAGGTAGTCGAAGAAGGTAGTAGGTAATGTATAGCACATTATTCCCCACCGCTTCAAACTCATACAAGATGGAAGCTGAAGGAGAAACTAGAAATTGTAGACTTGTTTACCATGATCAGATTTGACAATTAACATTGGCACGCTCAAATTTAAAGGCAACTTAACCAAATTAGGTCACCGTTATCTAGAAATGCTCCCAATACGTTTATTAATTTTCTTTCTCTTATCCCACTTTTGTCAAAAAATAGATGCTTTCCCAGTAAATCAGATGTATGAGTTCCCAATACTCCTATAGTGCTTTGAAATTTTTTAACGTTGAACACTTTTTTTTTGCAATTCCTTTAGTAGTCTGGAGGTATTAGTCGGTGATGATAATTTCGATAGTACTAGATACACACTTACTTCTTTTTTACAAATTCGTGCCGTCCGTTCTTGCTGTGCTAAAACATTTTAGCACCAATAGGGCGCTCATGACAAACCCATCGAAATGTCATGAACGATCACTCATTTTATTAAATATTTAAATAAACTCTGATAAATGGGAACGGGAACCCACTCGGGAACCTACGCCAAATTCTAAGATTTGAAATCTAGAACATTAGTACATAATGCAATGATTATACCCATTAAAATAAGTAGTGACTCGAATGAAATAAGACTTGTTTGATGCTGCTGGGAGTCAACAGGTATAGAGCCACAAAATATAGGAAGAAGGCAAAAAACTTCGTAAAAATAGCTACATTAATGAAAACTATCATTAACTTGTAGACATTTATTAGAAGAGTCCGGTAAATATACGGTGGAAACCGGAGAGTTGGGGAGTTTCAAGAATTAGAGCTGACAAATATCGTGGGAATAGTTAAAAGACAGTGAGGAATTTTGCTGGATGTTTAGAAGCTAAAGCATTGTGGTTGGGATGTTGAAAAGAGAGTTATTTTATCTAAAAACCGCTAGGTTTCCACGAGGTTTTTATAAGTACTGCTATAAAATAACGATTTCGATTACCATCAAGCTCTCTCTAGCAAAAACTCATACGCTCTTGTAGCAGTTATTCATACAAGCTCTGAAAATTTAATTCGAAATCAATTTTTAATTTTAGCGTATCAAGGCCATGACTTCTCCTATAGCCAGCATCATCCCCTGGCGATTAGAAATGATTGACCGGCGATAAGATCTCCACTATAGTGTCCACAGGCGGTACCGCTGTGTGTTTGTGTTTGAACATAGACCGATCATCACGCCGAGACATCGACAACGAGACATGACTGTCGTCCAACAAAGAAATGTTTCATATATAGACCTAATTTACTCATAAATAAATTGAGAGGTGGCTTGTCTGCCACCTCCGAACTGATCTTAAGATATGAGTTAGTTGACTTATTCCATCTATTCGATCCATGTGGTCCCAATAGACCCTCAAAGTTATTTCAACTCCATTATCTACTTATATACGACTCTTTTTTATTGATATGATGCATATCCATGATTAATAATTGCTAAATGTTTTGCTATGCGATGGGTTGTTACTGAATACCGAAAAGTATATCAGATTAACAGATTCCCAATTTGCACCTGCAACACACGAAGTCGATCATATATTTTATCAGGAGATAACGTATGCACAAAAAAGTCTCTCGATAACTTGGTCAAATTTGCTACGTTGGATTGTCTTAAGTAAACATCCTCTCATAGTATGCTAAGAAAAAGAAATGCTTACTTTTGGATGTTGTCATTAACTCACTCATTATAGCAACTTCTTACTAAAATACCAATTGTTTCACCAAATATCCTTATGAATAACGCAAATAATTGAGTCGAAAATGTTAAAAAATGAGTAAAAATCCCATATTTTCAAAGAGGTGCCACATTTTGGTAACTATTTAAACCCTTGATAAAATCACATGGATCAGACGTTTAAATCGACCCATAACGTTCAGCATTTGGTATTTTTATCCTCACTTATAATTAATAGAATGAGTTGAATGTTATTAGTATATCTAAATATGGTTCCTTACCTAGTTACTCACCGGTAGCTTAAGGCATTTCAATATAATGACTCTTGGGAAGAGACAATCATTTGAACGATGAACTGGATAAAGGCATGTTCCTTCTGAAACACGAGGATATCTGTGCCACGTATGTACATCTCAATTACAATGTAAAACTCTCAACTTGATAGTATATATCAAGGGAAAATTTTGCGAGCGAAATGTCCTTCCTCGAGTGGATTAAACTTGTAAACGCATTCAATAAGCAAAAAATACTCTGAGGAACGTAAAGTATGCCACCTATCACTCATTTAAGCATTGAATGGCAGAATAATTATGCATTCTTTATGCATTACCTTCGGTGCGGTATCACGAATCGAAAGATCTGCCTATTAATTGTGGTGTATAATAAACACTTAAAGAAGTACTATTCCACATTTGGAGCCCGATCAGTGGTAGATCAGATGTCCCCTCATAAAGTTAATGATCTTCCTAAAGACTAAGAGGATGCAACAGCCATTCCCAAATCAGAGGACGAAGAGCTTTTTTGGATCATCAATTTTATTGAACAAGAACAAGATATAATAGTAGATAGGAGAGGTGGGAGGAAAGATTTAAAATTGAAGGGGTACATGTTGTCAAATATAAAAAATGATATTTTCCCCAAAATTATTCCCAAATTTAAGATTCTTTATTTTCCACCTTTTATTCTTGCTTCTTTTAATTCCTTTTTATTCGAACGAACTTATTTACATTAGGGTTGTAAATGGCGCATAATATTATTCGTCTTATCGATACGATGCGTGTTATTTTGATATAATAGTTTGGATCGTTTTTTATTGTGATGTTGTCGGGTTGTGCTTATAACTAGTGCAATGTCTTTGGGAATCTAAGAGTCAGTTATGGTATCTTACAGAGAAGAGCAGATTGTAACACGTACATCGGCGCTGAGTGATTGGAGTCCGATTTGTGATAAACATGGTGAAGTGTGGTACACTGAATTCGCATTCTTTGTCATTCATTTTACATTCAGTAATCAAATTATAAGTCCATATTTAGCCTTGAGTTGGCACCTATTACAATGTACCAGCCCGATATACCAGTTTTCCGCATAGTTGGAAAGGAAAGGTAACACCAAAAATTACGACTCGCAAAACAAACATTATTTATGATAAACTTAAAATAAAAAACGGCCACTTGTATAAATACATGGGAAATATAGCAGATATAATTAATATAGTGCTATTATTATCACTTTTATAAAATAATTCCCACATGACAAAAATATTTTTCCCAATGAATAATTTATGCACGAATCCAAAAGTGTGTCGTACATAAGTACGGAGGTTAAGATGCGAAATATTCATATTGAGAAGAACAGGGGACTCTAACGTTTTTTATATGTCCCCCATTTTATATGCTTTAAGTTCATATTTTGTATTTTAAAAGGAGATTTAATTAACGATATAATTGAGTGTAATAACGTGAGGGTCACATCGATCGAAAAGGTAGCTTAGATGGAATAAGTCAAATCACCCATGTCACCTGATCAGTTCGGAAGTGGCAAGCAAGCCACCCCTCAATTTATTTATAAGTAATTTAGGTTTATATACAAAACATTTCTTCTCTGAATGTCAGTCATGTCTCGTTGTCGGTGTCTCGGCGTGATGATAGACACCCGTTTAAGTATCTATGTGCAAACACGCAAACACACAGCGGGACCACCTGTGGACACTGTAGTGGAGATCTTATCGCCGGTCAATCACTTCTAATCCCCAGGTGTTGATAGACATCTGCTAGCTATAGCATTTCCCATCGAAATATGAGACATCCATCTCGGGGATCCGAGACGAACCCTTTGGTCGGTCATGATGTTGTCTAGTGTCCGGTATTTGAAAAACATATGAGAGTTGTTTGAGGAAAATATTATTTTCTCATATTTAGTAGTGAGTGACCTGTAGAATCCATCAGTTCCACTGTAAAAGAAAAATTCAACCTGTTAAAAAAATATCTGCAGTTTATTATTTATAGACCTTTTGAGCGATTCCCATGCTCAGTAATACTCATCCAGAAATTTTCAATTTTAGATCAGAAATAAATGACCTTAACGTCAGTTTTTCTTGCTCCATTTTCAAGTGAAATAGAATAATATGTCGTATCTGCTGTTTAACATATTTCAAATAGCATATTACATATGTTTCTTTGGGAATTTCTATAGTCAGCAGATGTCTATCATCATCTAGCGATATGACTGACTTGACTTATTTTATCTATTCGATCGATGTGACCATGATAGACCCCATAACATTATAATAGGAACAATCAGAAAAAATCAACTCACAAATTCGTATTTTCAAAACATATGAAGGCTACTTCTAAAACATACACTGTGGGAGATATCTAAAAAACCAATTAAACTATCGACCGTTTGCCATTATTTTCTTGTAAATAATGTGAAAGGAGTTGAATAAGTGGTATGAAGGTTGCCTCTCTTGGATAGTTAACTTCTGCGGGCGAAAAATTACAATGTTATTTACGTAGAGGAAATAGTCATTTCAAAATTAGTTGTCGATTTGTTTATATCATATACTGTAAAAATAGTACGCACTGGTTTAATTCCAAATTGGCTATAATAATATCCCTAATTACTTTGGCAGCCTTACCGCTTAAATATATGTTTAAAACTTGTCCGTTCTGCTCAATTAACGGTGAAAATTATGACATGAATTTGTCCGTTTTATAAGAAAGAAAATGATGAATTTTAAAATTTATATATATTAGGAAATAGTGCATTCAAACAATGGAGAAATATTATTATAGAGAAATCTAAGTTTTTTTAAAGAAATTGAAAACGCTCGCCACTCAACTTCAGTTAAGATATTAATTACTTATCTAAATTTTTTATTACTTTACTAATAGTCTTATTCTTTAAATTAAAATGGTTGCAATGAGTGACTCGAAAGTAAAAAAGAAATATATTGAGAAGTCATTTCATTTATTCAATATCACAATTCACATTATGATCTAAAGCGATTAAAATGTAAGAATATTTGTGCGAATGATATATATGTAGCTACTTAATTGTGTAAGTGTAGTATAAGGTTACTAAACATGTCCATTTTTCGAATGTTGGTTAACTTCCCCAGTTAAGTCTACCCGATTAAAAGCGATCACAGCGTGGCTTCCTGTAAACACGGACTTAAATCATATTTTAATGCCGAAGATTGAAGAATTTGTGGCGGATATGTTAAAGTGATTATTTTTTAACATTGCAATTATTCTCGGAATTTGATTATTTGATTCCAATATTTAATTCATTATAAGATGAGACATTAGACATTTTACCATGGATGCCTAATAATTCCAGGTAAAACCTCTTCTCACTTTAAATATAGTTAGGTACAATTAGTGATTACTGATTACTACAAATCTGATATAAAATTGCACAAAATCAAAATGTTAACAAAAATTATGTTGAAATATAACACTTAACTACAATGTATTAACTGAATAAATGGCAAAGTCAAAGAGAAATCGATATTGATAGATGCAGTATTTTCCGCCAAAGTAGGTAACCTTTATAGAAAATTAAAATTACTATCGCAATTAATTAGAATCCTCATATTTATTATTTATATAAGTAATATTGCTTTTTATTTAAATATCCAATTTACATTAAAACCAGTGTTTAAAGTCATGTATAGCTCTACGCGCTCACTACTTGTTGAACGTGCAAGATGGTAGGTCCTATATTCTGATTTCTGATTGATTATTTTCCCTAGTCCAAAATAAAGGCGAAGAAGACCAGGAAAGCTAGGGGTCACGTCAGCCACGGCATGGGTCGTGTGGGAAAGCACAGGAAGCACCCTGGTGGTCGTGGTAACGCTGGTGGTGAGCATCATCATCGCATCAACTTCTGCAAGTATCATCCCGGATACTTCGGTAAGATCGGTATGGATCACTACCATCTTAAACGCAATCCATACTATTGCCCCACAATCAATCTTGATAAGTTGTGGTCTCTAGTTTCTGAGCAGACTTATCAGAAATACAAAAGTTCTAAAGACGGAAAGGCACCTGTTATAGATTGCGTTCGCAAGGGCTACTTCAAAGTGCTTGGCAAGGGCATCCTTCCTAAAGTTCCCGTCATTGTGAAGGCACGCTTCTTCTCAAGGAGGGCAGAGGAAAAGATTAAGTCTGTCGGTGGTGCCTGTGTACTTACTGCATAAATAAATGTATATTTCATTGCTTGAGGAATTAAAGCGCTTATTACTCATTTGGCTGTTCATAATTAAAGAAATTTGTAGTTTTAAGTTGTATTAAAGCGTTCATCGTGGTTGATGAATTTTACGTTTATCTTGTAAAAATTTTGGGGTCTTCGATTGCAGCCAATGTATTATTTGATTTTGAAGATGGAAATTATGTTTACTTGAGGTTCTTTGAATTACGTTAAGAAAAGTGTTAAGGTTGTAAATTATGGAGAAGAATTTTGCCGTGAGTAGTCTTGATTTTGCAGGTGATGGGTGTTGTTATCTTAGATGCCCCGGTTGTCGTGCTGGGTGCGCATTGTACTCATGCTTCACGTGTGGTATGGTTGGAGTTGATGAATTGTGGGTAATTTTGTGCTAAATTCGGCTTTGAGATTTCTAGTGGGTTTTTGGAGCAGAGGAACTAATTTAATTCATTTTTAAGGATTTTCGTGTATGATACTGATTCAACGACATTGACTGGCGGAGGTTCTTGGGTCATATTTGGTATAGGATAATTTCATTCATTTCTCCCCGTGAACAAATTATACTTAATTCAAGTCCAATTGTATCCACTTTTTTCCTACTCCAATTTAGGACCAGGGCAGTCTCAGACACTGCTATATTTATATAGTCAGGACCGTCTGAACTAATTAGATAGCTTGATGAAAAATGTATGCCGCTCTTGACGGTGTTGGTATGAAAGAATATTACCAAAAATACGATGGCTAATGTAAGATGCCAAGCCTACCAGTAACAAAATATCGATGAAGGCTGTAAATTACTTTCAATGTGTACGGATTTTATAGGAACTGGAGTTCAGATACAAGTCAGAAAATAAAGAAATTTCGACAGATTAAACAACGCCTCTATAAGGTCCTAATTAATACTAGATTGTGATGACATCTTAAGGGATAAGATGGTATGTGAATCTTCGCCCAAAATTTCAAGCTCTAAATAGGATGATAAATTTATCTCTCTGATAGTCACTTTGCTTATCATTTATTAAAAATACTAATAAACTACATATAATGTGCGATCTCTTATCCAACCAATGATGACGCAGTGGTCAATGTACATGTCTATACTCATCCAGGGAGCCGAATGACCAATGCTCTCATGAAACTGGTCAATGAAGGAGTGCCGAAATGGAAGAGTTTATAAAATGAGGACCCAGGGATGCTATGCCTTTTCCCTTTACAGTTCCATTCTGGGAACAATTTGAATTGTCATGAGTTTACTCAGCGCAAGACAGAACTCAATGTTATGCTTCATCTAAATCAACGATCTTTACGAATGCGCCCCGATTTCAGTAATACAGCGCGGTGCGACTCCTACAGTCAGTTCTATTAGTCAACTACCCTCTCTCAGCATCCCCTTCAACTGACATCCTATCTCAACACCTTTCTGCTCTCGTAGCCCCTTTTCCACTCTCTGCCACTTCCCATTAAAACATTCTCCTTAACAAGTTTTGCTTTTTTCCTGCTCTATACATGGTAACCCAATTCTTATACTGCTGCATCATGGAGAGCTGAGATCAAAAGAACCTGCTTGTTAGGGGCTTCAACTTAAGCCAGTGTGAACATACTAGGCCAACCTCCAGTTCCTACGCCGTCAAACTGAAGGTTATGACAAGGTTAATATTAGTCAAGAAAGGAGTGACAACATTCAAGTCTCATGTAAAGAGGCTGCAAGATATCACGCATTTAGACACGGTGATTGATGGAAGACAATTGCCTTCAGCTAAATGAATTAAAATATCTCGACGCACTGGTACCTTTCCACAATATTTAAATATAACGTTCCAGCACATAGATAGTGCAGTAGTAATGTTCGGTTCTGCAAAGTAATGAACACAAGTTTCACCGTTCATACACGCGATACAGATTAAAGGTGTATTTCCAAATAGGGACAGTTCAACGGAAAAGCCTACATCAAATCAACAGTCACTGGACTCCAACAGTTGATAATGAAACAAGAACAATATAAGATTATGTATCTATTCATACACTGGTAAAATACAATCAAAATTAGAGAAGTTACGACTTTTTCCGCTCGGAGTAGAATTTTTCGACCTGAGAGATAATAGATGTAATACGAATTACTTACTAATTTTTTAACATAATCCCGTTCTGCTTTCGCTTTCAGCGAGTCATTCCTTTCTTGCACATTTTCAGCGGTATAGGGAGGTTTAATAACAGTATACTCAAGCACATGAATGAGAGGTTTCTTCCATCGGACTTGCAAACGATCGGAGGCCGGGAGACTAAAGAACATAATAACAAAACAATTTACTCACGTCTTAGATAGGTCATCAAATAAATCTCTAACATCTATCGGGACACCAGGTTCAAAAAGTTTCAAGCGCTCCTGCTCAGTTTTTTGATTAGATCGGCTGCGTGCAGACACTTTCTCAAGATCTATCTCAGGATAACGCACATTGCCATTTTGCTTCGTAATACGCATATCTTTCACGCTGTCGTGGGGGAAAAGATAAACGTCAAAAGCATTGTGCCCATTTTTTTTCGAAGGTTGTTCTGAAGAATATTAACAGTAAGTGAAATGACTTACGAAAGACAAAATACTTTAAAACTTCATCAGAAAATAATACTTCTCCACTCAAATTTTGCCCATCGTGTGATGTAAGTTCTACATGAGTACCACTACGTAAGTCTTTCATCATAGTGATAAATAGAAACAACGATAAGAAGAAGGTGACGAAAATATAATTCACGCGATTGGAGGCAGTTGATTAAAACTTACATTTCAATGACTTAATAAATCAACAATATTTTAGAAAATACATTATTTGAAAAAATAAAAATATTATTTATTTTAATTAAGGGAGTTTGTTTGTATTTTATAATAAGCAAAATACACTTTTTGATAAAATGAATTTCATTAATATTTTGTGATTTAATACATTAAATTGAGAAAGTGAATTAAAAATCAGATCGGTGGCATGTTGAAATATTTAGTTGTTTTCTGATGCAACGGCCCTTCTTTAGCCAATTTTCAGAGGTCGGGACTGTTCTTCACTATGGTTGCTGTGTTACAGGTTAAGATAATTATTTTAGATATCAAAAGGGTTTATTCGCAATCTTCTCTTAATTTTTGTTCCCACCTGTGCCCTTCTTGCTTTATTATGTTATTTAATATTTCGACTGCCTGCAATTCCAGAGTAAGTCAAAGCAATATGTTAATTTTTCCCTCTCCAGTGAACAGCGCCAACACGTCAAGTTTCCTAGAAATTTAATTGAGCTAAAATTGCTCGGTGCTACTCTTCTAGCATATAGAGGAGTATGTTATTGGCGAATTCTCATCTCAATCACGATTGTGTATATACTGTATGTTTTGTTTTTTTTTTCTATTTCAAATTTTCATAATTTTAATGTGGACCGTTTCTTTTAATCCACCATTAGTCTTCAGTCCTTCATGATACCCGGATCTGTGTTCTGCAGTATTTTACTAGGATATCTTTTCCCAATACCTTTGGCTTTGTTAGTCATCGCATTTGTTAGTTCTTTTTTTATATTAATAACTTATTATTATTAGTGTTCAGCTGTGGGTGCATCTTGTTGCTACCTCATATTTAGATTTCTGGGTCGTCACACAATTCTAAAATTTTTTCCCGAACAGATTGCTGTCTGTCAACGATTGGTAAGATATTCTTCCCGCCTCATTTCTAGTCATTTCTTATTTTAGATGAGACGGTTTAATAATATGATGGGTTTCACTATTTTCCTCTTTCGATTGAGCCCTATTGTTCCAAACTGGCTGGTCAACATTAGCTCTCCTTTGCTTGGTGTTCCGCTAGTTGATTTCTTTATGGGAACATTTATTGGTGAGTCCCCTTTTGTTCAAGATTCTTTAATGTCAAGCTGTCTTTGCATATTTGGACCATTTAAGTATGATTATTCTATGAAACTGCGGAGTGATTTTAAGTGACTGGGCATTTGAAGAGTAAGTCTTTTGTGGTTTACTTCTTTTCCTTTTAAGTTATGTTCCATCTATAAGTGATATTTTAGAGATTATTCGGGCTTTAGGTTATTCTCAATCCTTTCGCTCCTTAAATGAAGTATGACCTCATTTGGGATGTTTTGAATTAGTCAGGTTGTTTATATCACGGAAATCATCTAGGTTTATGAGGAGAATGTTGAAATTGCTATTTTTTCTATCTCATTTAATCAGAACAATTTTTTTCTCGTCCTCATATTAGGTAGAAGTATAGATTTCTCGATCGTATTAAAAGGGGAACTTACATTCCGACCTCCTGTCGATAACTTTTACTCAGCGCTGGTATTCATTCTGTTAATTGCATCTACATCTGTATCGGATTATTAATTTCTGACTACAGGCATTGGTATCATGAACGAATGGTACGTTGTCGTCCATGTTCTCACGCCCTCACCATCTCTATTCGGACATTATTGAAGATGCTCTCGTTACTGCATGATACTCGGCCATTCTGTAATCGGATTGTACAACCAAATTGTTTGATTGGTTCATCAAAATTGGTGCTTCCCAAATATTAGATTTAGATTTTCTCTGTTTAAGACGGGTGATAGAAAACAGGGAGGTCAACCTCCTCGTCTGTTAAATCGAATGTCACGAGATCGATGGTCATTGGTGCACATCTAATGATGTGGGTCATTGGTTAATTCTATTAACAAACCGGTTCGTTAACATGTGAGTTTCTCAAAAAGAGCTGCTCTGGCATTTCTTCCCTCTACCCAAATAAAGTATTGCTGGCACTTCGGGAAGTTTCATTTGATGAAAGGACTTGAAAATAGTTGACTTTCCTGGTATTTGCATTTTCTAATTATCGATGGATACATTGGACATTGATGGCTGTTAACAGCTGACAGTATTATTTTTCTGTTATTCTCTAAATTGATCTTTAATACCGGTTAGTATTCCATTTACTGTATGCACATCTTTTATCAAAAGACGATCAATTAAATTTCTTATCAAAGACACGACTTGGGCTAGGTGTATACATGTTCATATCACATTTTATGCAGGGGAAGGAGAGTAAAACTTGAAGATTTCTTTGAGTACTGTTTAGTCTCTGTCATTCTTAAGACTTTCAGTTCTTGAAGTTGAAGCTTAGTTGGAGGATCTGTTTGTTTCTTTGGATAATTGCGCAAAATATCAGTTCCTACGATAGAGATTTTTCATGTGCCTTTCCGCAATCACCTGGAAATTATTTTTAATTTGTTTGATATGAGAAGAAATCATACATAGAGTAGAACGACACTTTTCCTATATTCAAATCTAAATAGCTGTATCTACGTCTTACCCGTTATCATTCATTTTTAGCTATCTTCAAATGTCGTGGTAGCAGATTGCCGTGCCTTTTTTCGTATTTGTTTTACCTAGTTGTAGTTTTTCAGCTAGTTTTGAAAATGTTTAGTTGTGTTGTAGAAAACTTACATCCTAAAGCACATCAATTTGAGATTGATGTCTTCAATCATTATATAAAATCGACTAGTTTATATCGGTATGCTTTTGTCCTTCTAGGTGTTGTACCGCTGTCTTTGTTCTTCGTTAAGGCAGGAACAATGCTCCAGGAATTGACAGATGTTGGTGTTACTTCTGTGGCCTCAGTTTATACTCTTGCGTTATATGCTGTGATCTCTATCGCGCCGATTTTCTTTCAGAATCAGGTCAAAAACTTTTTGTTGAAGTGATTTTTAGCTCTGTATTCTCATTTCTTACTTGTATAATATTCTATTTCATTTGTTAAATTAAAATTGACATATTTAAAATTGGGAGTTGATCGTCCCACTTTACGGTTCTACTTAAATTTTTTTTTTCTCTATTAAAGAGTGGATTCCTCTACTTGCTAAGCTTGTTGTTGCATATTGGTTATTCTATTAATTTGATAGTATACTCTATTGAATTGAACGCACGGATGTTTTTGTATGACAGATTGTCGCACTGAGCGTAACGGAGTGGGCATGGAGAGAAATCAATAAGGTAAGGTTGACCCGTGGAAAATCGATACAAACAAGGACGTACCTGCATTTAATGAGGGCGCGTTCAGACACGTGGAGATGAGTGGAAATTTGTTACCCTAGGTTAATATTATTGGAACTATAGCACTTCATTAGACGCAAATGTAACTGTTGTTTCAATTGTAATCCTTTCAACTGTTGTTGATAAATCATTCGCAAGTTAATAATGGGATTGTTTCCCAGTTAGAGGAAAGGTACTTTAAGGTCCTCTATCATTCTAAGGTGCATATTTCATTTGGCTATTTATATGTCGGTTGGCGGTAACAATTTACTGTGAATCAATAAGCCAGTGACGTTCGTTCGTGATTTAATTTAATTCTTATATTAGACCATTTTGGACAAATTTCCCTATTTATACTATGATAAATTTATTTGGAAGATGAATTTATTTCTCCATTCGAATTTGGTTTAGAGGAGGATAATAAATGTAAAATTCATTTCATATGATCAAATAATACGCGAAAGTAATGTTTCGAAATGCAAAAAATTGTTTCGTTCGTTAGTTATTACGACAGCTGAAAAATTCTTATCTTTTTCATCATAGGAGAAATCTGTAAACACATAAGTAAAAGTGTTACAGGGAAATGGCTCGACTTTTAGAATTACACCGCCAAAAAGTATGACGAGGACAGAGACAGTGACGATATTTGTATTAGGAGAGAATGGAGAGTGGTAGGCTGAAAAAAGGGACAGTAATACTAAAAATATTAGTATTGGGTAACCTCTCAAGACCAACAAATAGCTCAAAAGTCGAGGGATAAATCACACGCAGAATGCAGTGAAGGAGACGAAAAACTAGTTTAAATTGATATGTATCCGTGGGAAAAGCCAGTGTTAAGTACGGAAGGGTAGTGAAGTTAAATCTGGAAGAGGAGTTCATAAATCCAATTGAATTCAGTAATGCCTACTCAGTGGAATTGATGTCTGTATTGTTTTGACTAATTCCATCTCTGCTATCATCCATGAGAGATACAATGAGTGGCATGTATAGAGCCATCATGACGAGCCAGAGCGATATATACTTACGATTTTAACAGCCAATCAGAACGGCCGTAATATTTAACCCCCCTTTATGAGTGCCTCCTTCCTGCCCGGAAGAAGAACCAACCAGTCTTCGAGGGAGTATGGATACTACTGAGAAGCCCAAATGTGGGACCAACTGCACACGAGCAGCATGGGACTTCTGGTATACTCCTGCTCCCTCCTCTCTTCCGCTATTTACGTTCAGACACTTGTATACTGTGTACCTTTTCTCTGCTCAGGCCATTTACAATACCATTCACCATACGTTTGATCATTCTTTTACATTTCCTGACTATCTCGCTTTATCTAAAAGTCTTCTTATATGTACAACCCTCTACACAGCTCATTCCCACACATTCAGTCTTTCCTCTGTGTCTTCCGTCTGGCCTTTCTTCTCCACCTTGTTTCAAGGTAATATTGAATGATTGTTAGAAGTGAATAACTAGCATTGAATATATGACATCTAGATGTATGTTTTCACTTAAAATATGCCTAGCTTCTACCAATACTATGATCAAGGTGTTCACTGGATACTGACAGACTACAGCTGATTCAGACTCGGGGAGAGAAGACAGAATTACAGTTAATCAAATATAATTTATTAGTTCTTTACTGAAGAGCCATTGGACTTTAGGTTCCTCCACAAAACAGACTGCTGAAAGTCAATCCATTGTCGGACCGATGACGGTTTATGTCTACCTTAAGTGTCAAGATGTCAGGAGCAGCGAGTGCCCGCATACTGATGATGTAAAACCCGAACACAGATAGACTAAAAAAAAACTAGTCAGAGCCTGTTCAGACAACCTGGCCTGCACACAGTTTAAGATGAACGCAGAGCATGGACGGAACATGTGAGAACTGTTCCCATTGGCTAGACCATGACAAACTCAACATTATATCGCTCTCTCAGGATGTTGGTAAGATGGCCGCTTCCTCTCACTATTTATACTCTTCATACTTCTCGGTTCTTATTTCCATCATTTATTTGTAATATATATACCCTTTCATTATGTATTACTCTATCTTTACCATACTTCTCTATAAAGTCCTCCAATAAGAGTGATGGACTACTTAAAGTCCACCTGTATGAATTACTAATCACCAAAAAAACACAAATAATATAGCCTTGAGTTAAATTTGTAGGCCTATTGTCAGAGAGCTATTGAGTGCAAGCTGCCCTAGATTACATTTTTTTTATTCGTATGCATTTACGAAATTACTTATTTCTAACTTCGATTCTAATTCATCTGATTTTCGAAAGAGTCTTATATCTGATCCTACACTATTTTATAAGATTGGGGCGTTACTTCTAGGATTGTGGTTTTCACCATAGAATTACATTAAGGTTAAATAAAGTTTATTTCATTATTAATATATTCTCAGATAAGTGTAGTTGCTTATTTATTTTACAACACACTCGTGTTAACCACGCCACCTTATTTAGGTCATCATATTGGGCCTGTAGCCTACATTACATTTATGCGTCTTATGACCAATTTAACATCTGAATCTTCCTTAGATATAGCTGAATTTATTGATGTAATTTTCATCGATTTTGATGCCCTTTATTTAGATTCACAAGTAGGTATAAATGTATATATGGAATCAGTTGACTTGTATTTTGTAGTCTCTGATTAGGATTACTTTACTCAATTTTACTAACTTTAGATATTTTTTACAATCAATGAAATGGAGTGGGATTTCGAGTCCCTCAGTTAAAATATGGTAAAAGACGGGGAAGAGATCAGAAATCGTCTCAAGTACGAAGAATGACACTCTTCGGCTATTTGTTTGAATATGGATTGAAAATAATTTAAGAGGTAAATTTTATCAACCATAATTCAATCAACCAATTAGGCCATAAACAAACACCGTAATACAACCAAAACGTATGTCGATATCAAGGTCAACTAATGGCAGGTTTTCCATGACGAAAGGCTGACTACATCCAATTCATTCTAGTCCTCTCCAATTCTAAATTAAGTACTACTATTAAGGGTGTTCAAAATTACAAAATTGTGCAGTTTCGGATAAAAATTTTATTAATAACCATATAACTATGATTGATTTGTGAAATACATGAATGAAAGCCAGAGCTATTAAAAAATTAATATTTATTGCACTTCTCCAGTTAATAGTCTTCAGAACAAAGTTGCAACCAGAATAAATGTGTCTAAAATATTTAAAGCAGATCGGAAACGTATCGGGGACTATATACAAAGGACTCCAGAGAGAATACGTCTTGACTAGATCTTATCTTAGCAAATTATATCCTGTCACAATTGCGGAGAATAATTATAAACATTAGGAAGGAAGAGGTAGCCAAGGGTCTAGAATGTCAGAATCCAGATGGATGAACATCACTTTAACGGAAGGCACTGATTCTTACTGGGGCTCAAAATAATTATTTTATATTTCGAAACTGAAATCTTCAAATTTCGCTGTCCCCGCTTTACCCTAAGTAGCCTTATTATGAAAAGACACTTAAACGATGGCTATGTGTTTATGGGAGTAGGGAAATTAAATTGAGGTTAATGGGCATGGGGATAAGGAAGAATGAATGGAGGACAAAGTGAGAGTTATAACATAAAAGCGATGCATTGACATGAACACATAAGAGAGGACTATACTTAAGTATATCATTTTTCACCCTCTTCATAAGATTCGTATATTAACCAATAAAGGGTTATCACACTCCCCACTGTCCAATAAATGCTATTTTAACCGGTATATATTTATGCCTGTAAAACAGAATCATTGAAGAGAAATTAAGCTGACGTTTTTGCTAGAAAAAATGGTAATTATTTTCCCCCGCTCCCAATATTTCTTCTATGAACAAAAATGTAGTTTCCTTCAATATTTCTCCACTGTTAAAAGACACTCAGTAATTATGCCTGTTTGTTTAAGCCGATTTCGACTGAGATGGAATTTCATTAATACACGCGTGTTTACTACAACGTGTTTTGTGTTCTGCCCTTTCTAGACTGTTGGCTCTGCGAGATTACTACCGGTACTTCTAGTTTGTTACACTATAGCAATTTTTACGGAGAACAAACTAGAAAATTTACATCATACACTAAGAGAAATCTAAAATACTGAATCCAAGCCTTAATAATATGAATCTTCCAGATAACATGTGAAGCCACTCGTGTCGCTATTTGAAATTTTATTGGATCCTCATTCTAACCTTCCAGCAGCAATTCTCGTGCGAGTGCATTCGCATTCTAACTAATGATTTATCTAGTTTAACGTCACTTTTTTAACAAATGGAGGAAGAATTTCGAGACGAATTTTGGACGATTTAACTCAACAATATCAAAATATCTCCTATATTAATCTCTTCATTTGTTATCGTTTTCTTAATTTTAATTTTTTACATGCTTTCCTGTCGGCCAAATTTACTCAGGTTCACCACGCCGCTTTCAGCCATTTCATTCACAACCTTCAAAATACAAAATACTGTAAATACGTTCTTTAGATATTTACGAATTTTAAGCCTATCAGTATAGTCTGCCTATCATTTAATAAATCTTTATTTGAAAATTAGTGTCATTATATTATTTACGAATTTTCTCCTCAATGTAAAAATCTTTCACGATATTTTAAGTTATCAAATAAATTTTCGTGTTTTTTTATATCTATTGGAACCATTTTATTCAGTAATTTTATATTCCTGCTTTTAAAGTGTCAACAAGTTAACATAAAACGTAAATATATTTTTCATTTCATATATTCTCATCTCAAATTCCTGATTAGTAGTAAAATAGGTTTATTTTCAATATAGGGAGTTAATTCTCAAACATCCTGCATACGCTCAAGATAGCATGTGTTTACTGTAGGTTTCTGGTTTCTTTCATTTTTCTGCTCTCTAATTTTTATTTATTTTGTCTGTAGCAAAGTTGAGACCCTAATAGTTAGTCCTGATTATCTCTGATACTCAGTCAGTAGATAACTGCTGGCTAACTAAATTATCATCCTAACGTTTCACAAGATAATTGAGTGATGTCTCCCTACTTTAAAAGTCAAATATATTAGTCAATAAATGTAATTTATTATAGAGAAAAAACATCAGATTACGACCTTTACATGAGTATTCGCCTGTAATTTCTCAAGCCTCTTGAGGCTATATTTAAAATTTAATTATGGTAATTCTAATGACGTTAGGTCTACCGAGGCCACATCGATCGAATAGATGGGATATGTTGAGCCACCCATGTCGCCAGATCAGTTCGGAGGTGGCAGGCAAGCCACCCCAATTTATTTATAAGTAAATTAGGTTTGTAAACAAAACATTTCTTTGTTAGGCGTCAGTTATGTCTCGGCGTGATGATCGGCACCTGTTTAGGTATTTATGGGCAAACACACAAACACCGTTTGTGTGTGGACACTGTAGTGGAGATCTTATCACCAGTCGCTCATTTCTAATCGGCAGGTGTTGATAGACATCTGCTGGCTGTAGCAGTAATACCTGTCGATCTGCGCATCAATCTGCGTATTTACTTTGTTGATAATCCATCATATTCTTTGGAATCAAACAACTGGGACTCGAAGTTCATTGTGTACTGATAATTTGGCACATTCTTCTTGACTTTAATGAGGGTTATCTTTTTAACACCTTTTATGTCATACCTATATTTTATTCTTTGATATTTTTGGGATACAAAGTAGAGTGTGCCTCAATCGCCAAGACAGAGGAAGTGTAAACCGGATTGAAAAAATTAAAATGCAAATATTCTCAACTCTTTGTCTTGTGTGAAATAATAAACTTATAGTCGCAGTCACAGAAGGGTAAATAGGTGAAAGCGTGAAAAATACTATTATATAGAGGTCTTTATTCCACTACTATTAATATAAACTGTACTCACGTTGAAAGATCTATCGGGGCCACATCGATTGAAGAGATGGAATAAGTCAAATCACCCATGTCGCCAAATCAGTTTGGAGGTGGTAAGCAGGCCACCCCTCAATTTATTTATAAGTAAATTAGATTTATATACAAAACATTTCTTCGTTGAATGTCAGCCAGGTCTCGTTGTCGGTGTCTCGGCGTGATGATAGACACCCGTTTAAGTATCTATGTGCAAACACGCAAACGTACGGTGTGACCGCCTGTGGACAATATAGTGGAGACCTTATCGCCGGTCAATAATTTCTAACCGCTAGATGATGATATACATCTGCTGGCTATAGCATCTCCCATTGAAATATGCGACATCCGTCTTGGGATTCGAGACAAACCCCTTGATCGGTCATGATGTTGTCCAGTATCCGGTATTTGTTTTGCACACGTTGAGGTTTCTTCAACTAAAAACATATGAGTTGTTTGGGGAAAATATTAATTTCTCATATTTGGCACAAACAAATGATTTTTATTTATTAAATAAGTAGATATATGAAATATGTCAAAGCAATGAGCAAAAATATTTTGAGAATATCATACCAAAAATCACTGGTGTAATAATCGGACGTCATCTATTGGATAGACCAATCGCCATGATGGATAGAGAAATATCAGAATGCAAGTTTCTCATCAGTCTGGTTCCAATATGCCTCTATTCTACCTGAAACCTGCGCTAGAAAACACATTTCTTTACAGAATTTTGGAATCGTAAAACTTACTAGTCGTGCACATAGAAATCTGATCTACGGATACTGTAACAAAGCAGAGTAGTGAAAGTGAGGAAAACTTGTGTATATCAGTCGACTTCTAAAAAATCACCTTTTGCAGCAGGGATAAAAGCACGAATAGATATCATCCACTATTCACCAAGATCTGTAATTAAATCCAACACTAAAGCCTGATGGCTATATAATTCCGAAGGTCAAAGAAGCTATTAAATCTTGATAAAACATCTTGCCGGTGGCGCAATTATTAATGTATTGGTAGAAGTCAGAAGTCACTTCGCAAACGCAGTGAGCAGAATAGCCAACAGCGCTGTTTGAGGTTGAGTAATAAGGAGAAGGGGGAAGTAAATACAGTATAAGAAAATAATATATTTCCCAAAATAATCCTTATTTGTAAGATTCTTTATTTTCCACCATTCAAATTCCCGCTTCCTTTAATTCCCTTTTATTCGAACGAACTCATTTACATCAGGGTTGAAAATGACGCATAATATAAACCGACCTATCGAATCGAAAACCTGTTTTATTTTAAGATGGGGATTAAGGCCGTTTTGCATCGTGACGTTGTCGGATTGGACTATTAACTAGGAGTAGTTAATAACTAGCAATAATTTCTTAGCGAATCTAAGAGTCGATTACGATATCCAACCAAGAAGAGTAGATCACAACAAAAAGTGAAGCAAGAATTTGTCCGAAAAACCCAAAAAAGGAAGAATTTTATGCTGCAGAACAAAATTCAATCACAACTGAATTTGCCGTTAACCGCGACAAGTATTACATGTGACAAAATTTATAATTGGAGAAGGAGGTGGGAGAAGGTGTCCAAAATTCATACTCTGCATTACTGTTAATTAAATAATATGAGTTTTCGCTATTTAAGCAGGACAAAGTTGGCAATTGTATTTTCAAAGCCGTGAGATTGCTTTTTAGCAATTGGTCTTCATTTTATCCTCTTCTATCAGACTTGATCCACTGAACAGTTATTTTAATGATACAGGAGAGATCTATCAGAATTTTTTACGACATTATAAATCAAATTAGGGAGAAAATTAAAGGTTCAAATGAATAAAGTTTAAATTAAAGAGATGGACGGACAGTATCCATCTGTCCATACGTTCTGTTAATAATCAGTATCTAATACTCTCGATCACAACTCTTAATAGACTATTAAAATGTGTTACGGAGAAGGATATCACATGTGTGAAGAGTATAGCAATAAGATATGCCATGGGATCTAACTCCTCATCTTACCCTGTTCTAATTAAAATCAAGCCCGAAATATTAGTCCACCGTTGAACTCGATCGTTTGAGTTTATTTATATGTATATTTTTACCATTTTGTTATAACGATAGCTAACTGAAAGCAGTTAAATGTCATAAACGTCCCAACCGATAGAACAAAGATGCCTCGGTAGTACATAGCCTAATTGCGTGGACGCTAGTATAGACTCAAGGATAGTATCTCCCTCCCAGCAGCAAAGCTTTTTATTAGAAAATAACAGAGAATGGGAAATCATTGCCTATTGGTTGGACCATAATTGATAGTAATAAACTTACATAAATGATTTCATACCTATAAAAATAAACTTCCTGTTTGGTATTATAACTCATCGATTTCTCTGTTGCTTTTGAAAATATAAGCATGAGATATGAAAATTTTAGGTCCCAATGTGAAAGAATAGCATCCCGGAACCGTTCTGAAATAAAAGCAAATTCTCTCAATTTTAAGCTAATTGATGGTAGCCTGTGTTAACAAAATGCCCTAGTTATTCTTGACTTGTTCTCCGACTTGGCAGGCATGTTCATTAGTCATAGAGCTACTAAAGTCTATCACCAGTGTCACTTTTGGCCCATAAGTACAATTGTGGTTTCAGTATAACAGTTCATCTTCATATGCTTTCATAAGTGGTTCATATGAATCATTACATTGTGAGTCTCACCATTATACGATACCCCTTAGGTTTGAGATATAGTCCTAGTCTTAAAAGAAGACCGATCACACGGTCTCATAAGAACGCGAGATCAAAAATATTTATAGTAAATATTGAAAATACTATCTATTGAAATTCAATAATATTAAGCAATACTAAATTATATACTACTCTAGCATACCTGTGTTGCAGAGAAAATATATAAAAATTCATTAAGGAATCAATCTCAGACTGCCCTAAAAATATTTCCTTCTTAGTCATCATGCCATTTCAGAGTCTCGATAAGCACGTCTATCAACAAGAAAAGCATATTTTAACAATAACGACGACTTTCAGCCCTGCAAAAAATTAATTTTAATGAAGTACATTTAAAATTTTATTAAAAATCATACACTCAGATTTGACCTAAGTAGTGCTTGGATGGGTATTTTGAAATTTGTTGGTTGCGTTGGCTTTCGTACAGCACGTGAGCGGCTCTATAGAATTATATTTTATTTAAAGGATTTATTCTCGCTTCGTATTTCCTGTGACTTTGAAGATAATGTTCGATTAGTCTTTCTGACTAGATTTTGGGTGTTTACTTTACAGTGATTTTACCATCTATTTTTGCTTATGACAGTATGGCCGAAGTATATTTGGATGAAATTTTCGGAACTCGTCAAAATGGAGACGAGACCAAATCCGACGAACGATCAGTTTTTATTCAGTTTATTGATACTAATGGCGAAGAAACTGGAACACCGGTATTTGTACCTTGCAGCAGTTCAGTCTCAGCTCTCACAGATATCCTCACGACATTTCGTGAAAGGGTAAAACCTCTAATCCTTTTTCTTTATGATTACACCTTTCATCTTAGGATCCTAACGAGCCTGAGGTTTACGAATTCTTCATTGGCGACACCCAAATCTTAGATGATCTTGCTGCAGGCATATCTCAATTTACCGCAACTCAGAAGCTGGATAAAGACAAGATTGAGTCAGGTGCAATCACCGAATCCGTTGTCAAGGTAACTTACCAGGCCCAAGCAGTGTTTCGAGTGCGACCAGTCACAAGATGTACCAGTACTCTTCCTGGTCATAAAGGTGCTGTTTTGGTTTCCCTCTTCTCTCCTGATGCTAGGTAAATCTTTATCATGAAACCTTGGTATATTTTAAGTTTTTATGAGTGGTTGAAATCTAAGGGTTCGGTAGAAATTTGGGTTAGTCTTTCAATGTTATTCGACCGAAAGTTTGATTAAAGTATTTTTCATTTCTTTATCTGTAATCTCTAAGTTCCAATTAATCAAGTTTAAAACACAGCTATACAAAAAATTGTTATAGAAATATTTTCAGGAGTTAGGAATGTTAAATTCATTTGAGTCTTTAGTTGACCAGAAATTGAGTTTAAGAGTTGGTATTGTCTTTTCGATACTTTTCGTTGGCCTATATTTTAGAATTGTATATGCTCCATGAACTGATGATAGTTAGGAAAGAGTGGGTCTAACTGGATGAGAGAAATCATTTGACTTGCTCCGTGGAATTGATGTAAATCGTTGACTGCTTAGAGGTACTTTCTCTCCTCAAAGCGATTGAAATCGATTTTTTTTAATTACCCTAATCGATACACATTTCTATTAAAGAGCACTCGCAACCGGTTCTGGTGATCACAGCGTACGATTCTGGGATCTAAACACAGAACTCCCACAGAATGTTGTCACCAACGCTCATGCATTTCCTGTTCTCTGCCTCGCTTGGTCACCTGATGGTCTTAAACTTGCCTCAGGTTGTCAAGGTGGTTATATTTATCTCTGGAAACAAGACACGGCTGGCAATTGGATTCTTGAAAACCCGTCACCTCTTATTCAAGCCTCTCTTGCTCTTACACCCGCCAATTCAAAGTCCAGATGGGTTCGTTCACTTGCTTGGCGTCCTTTCCATCTGTAAGTTAATTGCTGCATTAATTATCATATCATCTATTATCATTTCCTACGAATGAAATTGCTAACATTAGTCTTGAATAGAGAAGAGAAAAACTCGTATTTAATTTATTAAGCTGTACAGATAACTATTTTTGATAGCTGTATATGCACCGATGAGTATCAAATCCATAATATCTAACCTGGCAGGCTACCAATATACTTCTGGCGTATATAAACTTTTGATTTTTATCTATTGTCTGATAATACCGGATAGATTTTGTTAATATGAAAGAAATGGACCTTATAGTATATGCTAAACATGGCCATCTGAGCTGATTTGCAACAGAAACGCGTGTGGCGATGATAAATAAAAAAGACGGAGAATGCAAATTGCCGTAAATTGTTAGTTCAGATAACTGGAAGCAGATGCTAAAGAGGTTGTTCAAAGGAGAAAAAATGGTTACTAATGACCTTACCCTATAAGTCCATTTAATTGCTCTGTGACAAAATGTGATTCATGCTAAGGGTTGATGTAACTTCATAATTCGTTTAACTGTTGTACAACTCACCCTCATTATGTTCTATGCCAGCGCTGTTTCCCTTACCCGGTGGTTGTAATTCTATCGGACTGACTTATTCCAGAATGGTTATCTGTTGGATGCCACGTTAATTGATATTAAATGGCCTTCTCTCATCTCAAGCATAGTGGAGATTATCTTATTTGGAAGATTAATTTATCTTCAAAATTGTGAAATTCGGATATTATTTCATACCATTAATGTAATGTAGCGGTTTACAGATTTGTCCACTTGTGTTCATTCGGTGGAATGATCAATCTCACCGGTCAAAGTCGTCAGAATGCGATTTTTTCCCAAAAGATATCTTTATCCAGACTGATTGTTGGCAAACATCTTCTATATAACTCTTTGAAATTAACGCTTACTTGGAAGATATGCATTGATAAAATGCTTTCTTGACTTCTCGGTAAATGAGTGTGAAAGTAAAATAAATTGATACTATGATCATTAAAAATTTGTCTATGGCTATTCTGCATTTTACTGTTAAAGGATTGCGCATGGACACATGTCAAGTGCATAGGTAGACAATGGGATGAAGTACTTTAATCTAGTTCAATATTTTCACAATGATCTCCTCCCTTTGTTTTAGATGTTTCTTTGTGATAAATGGTCGATAAAATTTTGCCATTTTCTGGTAATCCTTTCGTTTACTTTTTCAGAGATCGGGACTGTCGTTTCCTGGCTGCCGCATATCAAGAGACCTCAATAGTGATTTGGGATACTGTGACAGGTAAACCAGAGCGCCTTCTCTCAGGTCATGAGAAGCCAGTTACATGTCTACGCTGGGGTGGTACCGATCTCATCTACTCTTCGAGTCAGGATCGCACCATTCGTGTTTGGCGCAGTACTGATGGTGTTCTCTGCAGACGTCTGGATATGCATGGTCATTGGATCAATAGTTTGGCTCTGAGTGTGGACTATGTGCTGCGAACTGGGCCTTTTGATCCTGCGGATGCTGTCTTTGTTAAACCCGTAATTCCTTCGACAGCTCAAGGCGAGGAAAAGAGTGAGTCATCCGGTATAATTATGTTTCTCAAGAATATTTACCCTCAATTTATGTTGCTGATTATCATTTACCTTATTACTGACATGAATTAAGTATCTGCTAAAACTAACTTTTGAAAAGGAAGATTAGTTATAATGTTTATTTGAAAAAGTGTTTTTATTTCTTCATATCTTGGGTAGCAAAACTCGAGTTTAAATAGTATACAGTATATACGTATGTAGAAATGGAAAAAATTTATCGAGATTCTGTAAAATGGAGAGATGAACGTATATAAAATCAGATGAATTTAATTTGGATAAAACTCTTAAATGGTATTTAATAATTAGAACAATATGCACACTGACCATCTCATTGTTAATTGGTTAGTAGAAGTTAGAACTGGTAACTTTCAAATTATTTTTGGTGAGTTATACTCTGATCACTTAAAATAATTGGGATCTTTTCCCTTTCTTAAGCCTTTAATCTCATTGTTATTGATATGATTTTTTCACTTATCATCCTTTTGTAGGGGAGCTGATGCGGTTACGTGCAAAAGAGCTTTATGATAAGGTTAAAGTGAGTCATTTTTATATTTATTATTTTATCTTAACTTCGAATAATGAATAAGCTCCTGGACTTTGTTTGATGAATTATTTCATTTTGTTTCGATTATCTTCGTGCTATGTCTACGTCATGATCTAAATGTATAAATAATTGAAGTGTGCTGTGATTTTAAAATTTCTGTCAATTATGTGTTGAAGTTCCAGATAAGTATAATGTGACCGTTTATTGGATAATAGAGAGCGATGGAGTCAGTTAGCCAATTAGATGTTAGAATATGGGATACAATTAAGAAAATCCGATGTATTAAAATCAAGGTACAATTAGGACAACGGAACCAGAATGTTGGCTGATTGTTATATAAATTTTAGGGTATCCCTTAACATAGTTATTATTTTATTGATTTTACAGGGCAGCGGACCAGAGCGCTTGGTTGCGGGATCAGACGACAACACCTTGTCTCTATGGACACCAGAATCCTCCAAGAATCCCATCTGTCCACGAATGACCGGCCATCAGGGGGTGGTCAATGATGTAAAATTTTCTCCCGACAGCCGACTAATTGCTAGTGCTAGTTTCGATCACTCTGTCAAAATCTGGGACGGGCTCACAGGACAGTAAGTTGAGATGCTCAATTATTCTCTTTGATCTTATACTGTTTGCCATATTACGGTAGGGTTACCTAATAAACTCGTACTGTTAGAAGGGATTGTTAACTTCCATTTTAATCTAATTGAGGTTCACAAAATAGTTTGTGTACTATTAGGAACTTTGATCAAGTATTTTCAGCGCACTCGATTGTTGAAGTTCTATGCTCGCACTTGGATACACAAGATCACTATTGTGACAAGTATTGGCTAACCAGACAGTTAATCATGTAATACATTCTGTATAAGAAAATTTATTTTCATATTAAAGACTGTCATTTTGAGCTATAAGTCTTCCTACCTGAATTCTGATTAGTTGTAGCTTTTAAAAGGACAGCTGAGTGTTGTAAGAGTTGTTTAGTTCTCAGCCCTGCTTCCATTTCATTTTGGTAGAAGAATACTTTCGTAATTTCTTTTAAACAATAATTTCTATACCGCTCAATTATTAGTGGCTATTGCTCGAATTTCGGTCTATGTTTTAATGTTCGAAAATGCAAATGAGACTTATTGACATTCATTTTTCAGATATGGCTCTCCTCCCATTTTGTTTGTTCTTGTATGTTTACCTCAGTCGAGTCTATGCGTACGTTGATTTGACTTGAGTTTTAGAGAGATACGAGTTCATCATCGTTTCATTGAATTATTTAAACTTCTTACTTGTAATTGTGCTAAATGCTTAGCATCGTCCGTGAAATCTCTTTTGGACTGTTTTAAGTAGCTAGTTCAATTTACTGTCTTGTCCTTATTTATATGGTTGAATGTGCCTCTCAGTGATCTATTTGAAAGTAGAGTGGCCTTGATTTTTCTTCAGTATCAATTTGCTTTCTAATGTGAAACAGTCTGCTATTTCTTGTAGTTAGGAAACCCAACCAAAGCTTATTGCGAATGCACCTTATGTGCCATTTTTTATTGGTTAGCCATTAATTTAACATTGAGAAAGCTTCATTCCCAGTCACTATCGAATTCTATTTACAAAATTTATATGAAATAGGTCTAGGGTTTCCAAAATTTTCGATTTTTTACCTAGTAATGGAATTTCGGTAAATATTTTGCAGTCCGTATTTTTAACTATCATTTAGTTTTTTCCCCTTCAGAGACACTTTTAATTACTACTAAACTCTGTTTCTAGGTTTCTAGCCACAATGTTCGGTCATGTCCAGGATGTATATCTTGTGGCCTGGTCCAGCGACTCGCGTCTCCTAGTTTCATGCTCAAAGGACTCCACGTTGAAGCTGTGGACCATGGCCGAGGTGCGTCGTTGGGGTCAAGAGGCCGCGGTCAAGAAGAGTAAGGCCAAGAAGAAGAAGGTGGATGGTGATGATGATAATAAACGACCCCATCAACGAAAACGCCACCTTCTGCACGACTTGCCTGGTCATGCTGACGCCGTCTATGCGCTGGATTGGAGCCCGGATGGGCAAAGAGTTGTCTCTGGTGGCAAGGATCGCGTTCTCAAAATGTAAGTGGATTCGAGAATTGATTTATTTTCATACTTTCCTAGTATGATGACATATTTTCATTGGAAATAAATGAATACCTAGTAGAAGTATTATTTCTAAGGAAAATAACGAATTAAAATGAGTTAAAGTGTGGCGCGTCTTGAGACCGAGTATCTAAAATGTCCTAATTGAGAGGCTTTGGAATATTGTTTTAAACAAATTTTTACAATTACTCCTAACAAATGTTCGGAAGTCTGAGGCTTGAAGTCAAATTTTGGTTAATTAGAGCAATTATGGGTTGAAGATATATTTAAAATTTTAGACTATTTATCATATATTGGCCAGAATTTTGTATTCTAACGTAATATTTACTAATTGCTAATTATTTTAGCCTATTTGAAAACCTTTTTGCTTATAATTAATTATTTATTTTTAGGTGGCGCACGTAGTCGATCCAGTCATGAAATCTACCCTCTGTACAGGAATAATCAATTATTTGGATGAATCGATGTATGTGTGTATGGAAATGTGATAGATTATTCATATGAATCTGTTTTTTTTTATTTTACTAGTTGGGTTGAGCTGACATTAGGGAATAGGATTTTTATCAATACTCGAGCCAAATTCTGGGTTAACAACTAAAGTAGCTTTTAGAGACCAGCAGCGGATTGAAGCCTTTAATCGCAAAGTTAATCATTAATGACGTTTACGAACATTTAATTAAAATTTGGTATGCGGGTAGGAATCTAGGAGATTATTACTGACTTGAATGTGGGGCGGCTACGTGGGACTGGTGTAAGTTAATCATTTGAGTAGGTTAATAGAATTATAAGTGGACCACTTATTGAGACAGGTTTGGGGTCTTGTCACTATCCTGAAAATATATGGGAAAGTTTTTGTTACTTCTCTAAACTGGATCCACAGTTACCTGGTTGTAATAAATTTCATGATGGAAGAACATTATTCAATAATTCCTATAGTCATAACGTCTATTTTAACAAAGGTAATAATTTAGCCTCGGAGTGGATTGTCTTGTAAAAATCCAAGTTTGTTTATACGTATGACGGTAAGACCAGACACATCCTGAAGGTATTTATTTTACCTCGGTTATTAAGTGATTGCGGTACGAATAATCTCTTAATCGGTGTAGTAAATTAAGGATTTTTTGTATGTCATTTAAGATAATAACTATGCTGTGAAATATGAATAATAAAACAATAGCTAAAAAATTCAAATGAATTTAAATAAAAAATAACCAATTCATGGATAAAATGTTTTGTTTTAGAGAATTGAGAAATAGAATCTCAGTGTTCACTGAAATTTCAGTGGTCAATATTTTAGATCTGCAATAAATATAAGCTAAAAACTACCGTGAAGAGTTAAGATATTAATAGTTATGACAAATGATACATAATTAGTTAATTTTGATAATAAGTTCTACAAAAGCATATTTTTATTCAAGAAGGAAATTTGTTATACTTACTAAATTAGATTTTGGCTATTGGACCGCTTGATTTAAATGCTTTGGCCTTAGTGGATTTGGCTTGTCTTGGTGTCGCAAATTTCCTCTTACTCCTAGTACCCGTGTTTATTTGTCACTCCTACTGATATATTATGAATTTTCAATTTTACTGAGGGGCTACTGTTTGTTTTGAGCTCGCAATATATCCTTATCTGAAGTTTGAATCTGTTTGAGTAGTCGAAAACATCAATTACCTCCATTACTTTGTGAACTCATTAGCAGATTTTCATTGCAATATATTTTATTGCCTTTAAAATGAGTCAGTCGAAGCACGGATCGCACGAATCTCTATCTCCAGAAGAATGTGACAGATTGGTTCTTTCTCCTCCCCCTGTTCCCCTCAATCCCGTTAAATTAAGGGAATTTCTCTCTGTTAACCGCGCCGTCTCGGCCAAACATAGTCTTCATTCTGTTCACATATCTGAGGGAACTCCTCCCATGCCCAGACATGCCAGTGTTGCTTGGTCGCGAAGTGAATTTGATTCAAAGTTCAAACAATGTGAGTAATATTATTTTGACTATTTTTTAAATGAGATTGCTAAAAATCTTTACTGTTGCCCCTTTGTTACCAGATGAATCTGAAATGAAATCAGCTGCCACATCTGAGCATCTTCAGGAAGTTCGCTTAAAACGAATTTCCCTTGATCCCACAAAAGATTCGGAACCTGTTACCCCTTCTCCCTCTCCTGTTTCAATCTCTACAGAACATTCAGAAAACACCGCAGCCACAACTCCCCAAAAGTCCGCTTTGGTTTCTACTTCTTCGTTAGCACCACCATTTCAATCCCGCTGGCGACAGCTTCTCTGTTGTGTACCCTCCCGTGCCAAAATCCCTGAACACCCGCCAAATCAACGACCAATTATCTCACGAGGTGATTCTGCTCAAACAGTCCCTATACAATCTTCCGCTGTTTCAGAAGTCCACACAAAGATTACCAAGTCATCAAAATGGACTAGTCTTTTCAAAAAGCCCAAGAATGTTTCCTCCACTGTCAGTGCAAACGGCAGTAAAAAGTCCAAGAAAGTGAAACTCCGATCGGTTAAAATGGTCCCGCAAGCGGCTGATGAACGACTTAAATCACCCGCTCCCACTCTCCTCATAACTCGACATGAGGCAAACTCTGCTGGAATGGCTGTCGCCTGTGTATCGGACAATTTGCATCATGGAGATGAAAATGGTGTGGCCGGTTACCATATCAACCTCGACGGTCGAATGTCAGAGTCGGTGCATTCTCAGGATAGTCAACATAGCGATGACTCCTACTTGGAACCAGTTGATCAGGTAAGCGCTGCTGCTGTTTGTTTTGATTGCCAAATTAACATCTCCATTACACACTTTTTGTGGAGTGATTGACAGTCATATTTGTGGGGTATGCATGATGTGTGTGAACTAGAGAAAAGGTGCTTTATATTCATAATGAACGTCCTCTCTTGTCCGTGGGGTTGTCTTGAACAGTTGTCCAAAGGAATCATCTGCCCACGTCTACAGTGTGTCATTTGGAGTAGAAGTTGTTGATTAGTCATATTTCTTGTATCTGCGTGCGTACGCGAATAGGGGCGCACGCCTGGTCGACGTTGTTGTTGTGTTGCGTTGCCGTTTTTTACATCCTTTTCCGCTGCTTCTGGTTTGTTAATGTCAGCTTCTCCCAATTCTCCTTTTCATTTTCTAAATTATTTTTTGTCTCATGTTTGTGAGCTTTCTCTCCTCAAGGTGACTATGGTTTGGTTCGATATTTCGATTGTTATTTAAGAAAGAAGCTTAAATAATATGAATGGGTAAAGTGGGATCAAGGTTTCTCATTTCCTCTCGTTTTCATTTTAGTTGATCAGTAAGTGACTTGAATAGTTGGTCATTCTCTCCTGTAGGTCTGCTATTGTTGGTCAAAGTCGTTTTTTGCCTAAAAAGAAGCTGAAACGAAGGGGTTATGAGGGGTCATGGTTTGAATATTACTATATATTTTCTCTTGTTTTCTGTATTTATTAACTCGTAAATAATCTGAGGAGTTTTGCACTTCACTCTTTTTGCTTCTTCTATTTGGTGCGCTAGTCTTGATCAAGATGGCTTTTCTCATTATTATTTCCAATGGCAGGCAAAAGTTGTCAACTCCTATTCATGGAGAACATCCAAAACGCTCAAGAATAGAAAGATATGTTACTTTTAAGTGCGAATATTTAGACAGTAGGAGCGAGTCTCGGTTATCGGGAAAGCCCTATTTCATCTAAGCTCATAATCCTCAGATCGGTTGATTTTTCAATTTGATGTACGATCAGGTTTAAAATTTTTTAAATCGTCTTAATGTAGAAAATCTGGATGCTTTTATTTATGACATTCAAATACGGATGATCATCACCATAGAACCATATAGATGTAGTTGTAGGATTGTGGCAATGATATAATCAGAAAATCAAGTATCGGTTTTAGCTGGAAGTTTTATTTACCTTCCTCTAAGTTAGATATCTCATTTCCTATATCATTCACTTCCACGCTAAGAGATGGATATCGGTTCTATTTTTCTTGTGTTTTAGAAGATTCTTCAAAGTGTGGAAAATGAAAGTAGTAAGGTTGTAAAAAATTAGGACCAGGAAGTCGGCTCCCAGTTCTAGTCGTCTCAAATGTCTATCGGCAAGTCTTTCATCGTGAGATCGATTTGCCCTTTTTCACTTTACTAGACATTACTGTAATCCCACGCTTGGAATCATGACATAACGTCTAAATCACGTGTTGAAAAACTTTATGTGCAGTCTGGCTCCCTGTAGTGCAAAAGTCATGCCTAATCTCCCCCCTCCCCCCAAACTATGCTGGAAGCGATACCGCAAGATTTTTAGTGCTACTATTCTGTGGCGCCTGTACCACCTGGTCTAATGACTCATCGTCCGCTTGCTTTCCCTCCCCCTTTGTCTCTTTCGCGCCATTTTTTTCCCCAGGATATTCGTCGAGTATTGCGGTTAACCGGATTTTTTTTGCTCCTGCTGCTAAGGCACTTCTGACAGTAATGTCTACTGTGTGTGCGTTATTCTTTCCAAGTGTCGTTTTTTCGTGATTTCCGAGTAATCAATTATCTGGTAGCTCGACATCTGGATAGATAATTTTCGTAATTCAATTAGGGATTAATGCATTAATGGTGTACATTGTAGTAGTATCAATAAACCACTGATTGATTAATTAGATAGTACGACTGTTGAGACTAAATTGGGAGTAGATTTAGGGAAAGAAATAGCTTCAATTGAGAAATATTTTCAAAGTGTCATAAATAATACGTTGTTGTTTTTAGATTGGCCTGCATATCAATAGCGCCGATCTTTTTGAAGACATCCTTTGCATTCTATTTAATTTGACTTAGCTTGAATTCTATTTGCACCTTTTTTCCAGTTTCTGTTGGCATTTGGCTACTGTCTAAGGCTTTTGTAATAGAAAAATAAGTAGATGCCTCACAGTCTTCGTAGATATTTGTTCAAGAGGTGCCCTAAAGTATCTTCTAATAAAACTACTCGCACGGTATAGCTTTGTGAGAGCTTCGTTCTAGAATATGCTGCAATTATAGTAGTGATGCCTTTCCTGTACTTCTTGTGTGTGCAACTTCTTATTGGCATTTAGCTGCCCTCTAAAGAAGTTTTTGTAATAAAAAATTAAGCAGATGTTTCACAGTTATCGTTCTAGACTTTTTGTTCAAGAGAGTTTCGTTCGATCAAACTCCGCATACATGATTACTCCATGAGATCGTTGACCTGGGGTTAAGCTGTGTTCAACTGGCCTTTAAGTTTTTTTTATATTCGGACACTTTTAGAAATAGTGTAAAAGGGAACTAGTAAAGGTTTGACTCTATATAGCGACCAGTTAATTTCATTTCTGCTCTAAACGGATTCTGGAAACTGGGTTAGAATCTCTATTGATATGGTCTTTCCGTAAACTTTATGCCACTTCTTATCACGCTTTCACATTGCAACAACAAGCTCTTAGGCAATCAGAAGTAAAGTAGAAAAAGGTTATTGGTTCCCTTTATGATCTTTTATGTGTGTGTTCAGAGGAAAATGCGGTGATTATTTCATAAGTATGTGAATGTAAGAGAGTTGTAAGGATCAGAGGTTACGTGTGTTATGTGTCTAAAATACAACACACAGCGCACACACGTTCTAGTGGGCTACACTCTTGCCAAAACCCCCCTCTAGAATGGAGAGAATACCATTTAATTAGCATATTCATAAATACCCTTACATGTCCTCTTCAAGGGTTCTTTGTCTAAAAATTTTCATAAAAGATATCACTTCTAGCACTTGGCGAATTAACTTTGTACAATTTATCGCCTATAATCGGTGAAAAATTAACCTTTTTAATCCAAGAAGCATGTAAATGCGGCGGAAACGAAAGGGCTTTTAGAAATTCTTGCTACACTTCTTGTTAGTTTAAATTTTATATTTTCCAATTGACCTCCATTGAAGTAGAAGTTATGTCGTGTGCTTTGGCGCCGTAGTTATCAACGTCTGTCACGTCAGTGGTCATGGGATCGATGTCCATGGGCTCACATCAAGTGATACTCAGGGAGACTCAACGATATTAGTTCTCTAAATGCTAAAACACTTTCCTTCAATGAAATGTAACGTGTCATCCTAATTGGGCTCTCTGCATATCAATGCTAAAAAGTGAAATAAATTATTCCACGTACTGAACGTGTGTTAGTGGGTTTCGAATCATGGTTTAGCCAAAATCAAGATTAAATGACCTCTGGTGTCTCGTGAACTAAATGCCTCCTAGTGTTAAATGTTGGGAGTGTATCGCTTACCACCGTCCTATTTATGACCTTTACGTCTGACCTCAGTAACCATCATCAGTAACGGTTGTGCCAAATCGTACCTGTCTTGATGCCGAAGACTAACACTAAGATAACCAATCCTAAGTCGTTTTTTCACATTTCCGGGCGTTTAATTGGGGTCGGAGTTTGGGAAAAAATTGTCATTTGGTAAACTCTTGTTCCATTATCAGATTTTGATACAAACGGATTTTAAATGAGAACTCTGGACTTAAGGGGAAAAATACAGTCCTCTTGATCTTAATTTGTATCAAAAATGTGGTTTTTTATGCCTCAGTGATTAATTTTTCGTGAAGAATTTATATTTACGCACCTTTAAACCGCTATTTGCCCGATGATTAGAACAAATAAATCATTTTGTAATCATTTCACTATGAAGATTCGGAAAACTATCGGTTGCATGAAAATTAAATCACCCTCCAAATTGCCACATTTAGCACTGACTTTCTGTTATGCTATTTTCTCAATGTGTGAAATTTTTGCTATATAAAAGCATGTTCTAGCGCATCACGATCCCAGAGATAATGCTAGGATCTTGCGCAATTATAATTACATCAAATCTAATTCAATCGATGGACGAGTGATACACTTATGTGCTCTGATTGAGCCTCTTCTGATTGGCTCATTATAATGCGTGTGTGAAACCTAATCAGCCTATGACATTTTGGAATGCTTGGCACGCGTCATGATTCTACAATTTTTCATTTTCAAGAGCCATCAGTCTACCACGCTCTGGAAATTAATCTCATGGAAAATAACAAATAGGGAAAAAGGAGTATCAATTTTCCGGATGTTGTTTAAACCTCAGGGGCAATTCTAGCTAGCTCTCTCATTATTAATGAGATAATAAATCTAATTAGTCTAAAACGAGATGAAAATTAGGTAGATAGGCAGTTAATCAGCATGGTTTTAAATGGAAGTCATTTTTACATTGAAAGGCGATGCTTGTAAAACCTGATTATTTATTTTAGGCAAATCCTGGAGAAAATTTACTGGGTCAACCATCTCCCGATTGTGTGGGGAAAAAGTGCCTTGTTCTTGACCTTGATGAAACCCTGGTACACAGTTCCTTCAAGGTAAGCAGTCATTTTGTTTAAAAATGCTTAAATTTCTCCTGCTCACCCCCAAAATATAGGTTAAAGTGATCTACCATGCTTGTTTCTAGTGCTTGAAATGAACAAATAATGATGTAAGTAATTTCAAACCCGCATCACAGAAACACAGGTTATGAAAGATGATAACAAAACCTGAACCTTGTAGTTTACATCGGTTAATTAATAGTGAGACCGAGTTCACTTTTACTAACAACGATCAGCCTAACATTCAATTACAATGTAGTACATAATTACGTGGTTAATGCAGGAGTTGGGATTAAATAGGATAGGAGCCATTGCGTCATAAGAAACCTTTCAAATAATGAACCTAGAATCTAGAGCAGTATTAACTGATAGAGGCTCCACATACTGATTACGTATTGATGTCATCTGATGATAAAGCGGAAAGATATCCTTTAATTGAGGGAATTTAATGACACTAGAAACAGTAGAATATTCTGAATATTTAAAGAGATGGAGATACAGCAGAAGCAGGGATATTAAGGCATCAAAAGAATGCATTACATCTTCTTCATTTTGGTGAACAGGTACAGTTCATTACATCATGACCCAGCATCCCAAAGTTTTAACCCCAGAATGTGTTCCTAAGTGGTATTTTAAGGCTGCAGCATACAGAGCTTGCAGACCAGTGAATTGAATTGGGATTCTGCCAATGTCATAATGATTCATCTGCCTCTCAATGAAGAGCAACTTGTTTATGCTATTTATAATAATAATGCGTCTTTAGGGGCTTTCGTAATCCTTTTTCAGCACTATTGTAATGATCTTTTTAGTTTTCTGCTGACTAATGGTCTTCTTTATTTTACTTATCGAGGCTAAGGTTATGACAGTCCGCATTACTATTTCTGAAACCGTCCACCTGTCCACCTGCAAGTTTTTTCACGTTCGAATGTATACATTGTATGATGCCTGTCAGCTTGTATATGTTGACTTCTTAAATCTGCATTCTGTGTAAATGCTTAATTCTATAGATAGGGGGCAGAATCGATTATTTTTGGTGTCTTGAGTAGAATTCGTAAAACTATGTGAACGGACCTCATCTTTCAAGCATTAGATTTTCCAATTACAGTTTCTAAATATATATCACTAGTATATTATATATAAATTGCTAAACTTTATTAATATAAGGGGAGAAACCATCGTTGAGTTACTGGACTTCTGTATTTGGTCAACTCTAGCTATTGTATACCTCACTAAAAAGCCTGGGTTATACTAGTGGCTACATATCTTAATACACTGTTTTTATATTACTTGACGATTACTAATTTAAGTTCTCAGATATTTGCATAAATAGAGCATAAATGGATGGAATGACAAGTCATACTACTTAATATTGGCCAAAAGAGAGGCAGTAGAATAACCAGTTTCTTTTCACTCTAGGGTCCTAGTCTTCTGTTCAAAGGGAGTATTGGAAAACTGCTTCCCCTAAACGGGTTTGAGGACAATTGAATAATTAGTACGAACCAATGTAAATAATCGTTCAATAATAACGCAAGATAATGGGCTTTGGATACGTCGATCACTACACCATCTCTAATGATAGAAATCACTATAGTACAACAAATTTTCACAGTTCCTTGTTGGCTTTCAGATTTTATATACTTTACCCCATTATTTACGAAATAATGCGTTGGTTTGCTTACACTAAATCTGGAATGCCCTTTTCCCTTCAGGTTTCTTTCACTGCATGACTTAACTTTTTCAATTTCTTCCCAATGCCTTATCTTTCCCTCTATCTTCCTATCAAATCGAATATAATTTTACTTCTCTGGATTATGTATTCTGCGGAGTTTTTGAACTAACGGAACATCTTATCCGGGTGGTTCCAAAGTTCTCACATATCTCACGTTGAACCCATTAGTTCTAATTGCCAAGTACATATGCGTTCTGCTCTGGTCTAATCTTAATACCAGTGTATGATATTAAATTTGCGCTCTGGTGGCTTAGTGGTAATATACGCGTCTGCTAAGTTAGGTGCCATGAGTTCAAGGACGTAAATGCGGGACCACTGGTCAAAATTACCAATCGTACTGGTTAATATTGATCGGCAGAGGATGGGAGAAGGCAATTTTTCTAATCAGAGCATTTCTAAGTTATTTTTCATCTGTCAAAGGTATGCATCAGGAAACGCTTTCCTCTACTTTGTGTCGTCGCAGTAATCTATGTGCACGTCCATCAGGTCAGAGATCACAAGATCGATGCTTATACAACCGGTAATAAAGGTAACCAATAGTACTGGTTAATTCTAGTCAGTAAGACAGTGATGGTGTAACGCGAGTTGGTGCAGCTGCAGCACACATTCCCTTTTCCCTAGCCAATTATTCTGAACACCTTAATTGGTTCAGAAAGTTTTTTCTTCGTTGGGTTTGGCAAATATCGTTAACCATTTTATTTTTTCTCTTTCAGCCTGTGGAAAATGCGGACTTTACAGTAACTGTGGAGATTGAGAATGTTCAGCACGAAGTGAGTCACGCACTTTCTACCATCTTGTTAAAAAATTTTCATTCCGCCGCGTCGCGGAAATAAATGGATGTCTGTGCTTGCTCTGTATCTGTCTGATTCTGTTGTGATTACAGGAGATTTTTGCTCAAAGGTTTAGGCTGGAAATACTTAATGGTAATCTAGGCTGAACTGATAGTGAAAATAGTTCTTCCAGCTTTTCTTTAGGAAAAAATCACAATAGATTAGCTTGAATGATTAGATTGTTATTTTGTGTTGCCGTTGATTATTCCAACTGTTTTACAGATTGAAGTGAAAAGACTGGAGAGAGATCCTCATATATTGTGCCATTACCAGCTTATTATCGGCCCTATACGCATTTTGACTTCATACGGAGCACACAGAAATGCTTCAAAGTGCGTTATGTCTGCTTTATTCTATTATGATCTCAATGACTTTGATTGAGAATAACATTTTAGTATCCCATGTTAGTGAGTAGTGTTCTGCAAGCTTATTAGACTGCTATGACTTTTATTAAAAATTGCAGAACTTATACAATAAAGTACTTTTCTTAATTATGGCCTAACTCAGCTTCTGTTCTAGAATGCGTAGTAGGAAAAATCGGATTTAATCTTTCTGTTTATAACATTATTTCATAAACATGTTCTTTCTACAAAAATTATGGCCAATCGTTTTCAGGTTGATTTATGTTATTATACACTATTCGATTTTACGTTTCTTTAGAGAATAGGTTGAGAATGCTTTACTTTTACCCCTCCTTTTTGTAGCACTGTAGTGTAAACAGGAAGGTGGCTTATCGCTATTAATTTGTATGTGTACATTGTTAGTTACGCGAAATACATGACACTTGCTGCTATCAATTATTCCGATAACGTGTAGATCAATTGTCGGTACTGATGTGCGCAAACCACTGTTTTTATTCCTTGAAGAATTCGCGGCGGGAAAGTTAGGAGCCATGACGATGGTAGTCTCATTGTGAAAAAGATGAGTCGATGCTGTGTGTATAAAGTCAGTGACGATGATCAACAGAGGTATAGTTTGACCTCGGGGAATCATCTCTTATCTTGAAGTGCATTTTTGAAGTAATAAATCATTACTTGCCGGCGGTGAGGTTGTCAGCATGCATGTCTGCCAAATCAGAGGTCACGAGATTGATGTTTATATTTGTGCTCATCTAGTGATGTGGATGACCAACCACATTGGTTAACACTGGTTTTCATAAGAAGTAATATAATGTGAGCTCATTAGAGCGTTTTTACGATATCTTTTCTCCACCTAATTCTAATGTTTTCAACACTTCCTACACTGGGCTTGAAGGTTTTTTTGAAGCTACGAAGTTTTTTTGTAGCGGAAGTGTGGTATTTCTCAAACCGGAAGAAGGCTATTTGATGGCAGCTTTATTAATGTTACTGAGCCACACAAACTTTAGATAACTTATAAAAAGGCTACTATTTACTCAATGATTGTTTTTTTCTCTGAGCGCGATCGGAGCAGGGTTCAAATTTCACAGTAGAATACATAAAAATAAATTTGTCTCTTTGTCCTGATTAAATCAGTAAGTGACCTCACTGTTCGGCTGTCGCCGCTGTTCTCATTTTTTAGCTGAAAATAATCTAAGAAGAGACTATAAAGGAGGTGATGTATGTCGTCAGCTCAAATCTCACTGATTTGCATGCACTCTTAGTAGCTCGTAGCAGTATATATATGCATAATTATATAAAAATTAATCGAGCAAGGAGTACTCCCTTTATGTACGATAAAAATAAATGCTTTTATCAAAGAAAAATAAAAGTAACGAATTTACGTGTTTTATACGCGTTATTATTGATTATTTACAGATATGACATTTTTGAAATGGATTAATACTTCAATAGAATAATAGAATCCAAATAATAAAAAAATTATTATAAGTTTAAATAGTCAAGGTGAAAGAAAAACAATGAAAATCAAAAGCTACCTTTCAATTTAACCATTCTCAATGATTCAGGAAAGTGATTAGAAGGTAAAATAAATACGAATACCAATCTAAAAATGAAATATCATCAAACTGTCGTGCTTGTTCCTGTATTCTATATTTGACTCATTTAAAATACAGATGGCTCAGTGTTTGTACTCTCATGCATTCCACATTTGAATGCTTTTACTAATTGAACTTGGCTAATGAATCACTGAGCAACATATTCATGGTTCGATTTACTGTTAGGAGAACAATATTGCCGCATAACAGTGCAAACTACATATTAGATTGAAAGTATGTACAACGGAGCGATAGTAGGAATTAGGGAGATTAAAGTGTAGGTGTGTCAATTCTAGGGAATTGCAGTAATTTAAGGTCGTGTAAAAGGGGTTAAAAATGAGGCCACTGAAGTCACCATCAAGTTGTGCGAACCAACAGGCTCACACTATTAAAATATGAAATCCAGAATTCACATATTCGCTCCTAACTTTTTAGTGACATTTGATTTTTTTCCTTGCATTACTGAAAATTCAACTTAATTAAGATTTAATGAAGAATCAGACAATAGCAAGAACGAACTGATGTGATTAGTAGGCGATTTAGTGGTATTAACATAGACTAAGGGGAAAATGGCGTCCATGAACAACTAGTTCTAGTTACCATTAATGCAATTCAAATGCTCACTTTAATCGATAGAGAGATGAAGAAAGACAGTACTGAATCACTCCAAGACAAATTATTCGCTCAATTTGCCGCTATTTATATCTTTGCACACTGTTATCGTTGGTCGGAAAGTGATGAACCACCAATTTGGCTGAATTAGGAATAAATTCATGAATGTCAATCAGTTTGATTGTGTTATTGACCTCTCATAGTGATGGCACAAGAGTAGTATAGCATTTCCTTTGACCATTAAGGTATAAACCGGAAACAGATAGAATCAGACCGCCATATGATTCGATTTGCTGCTCTACTACCACTATTTTTGGCTTGCTTCCTTGATCTTCGATTTATTGCCTACCCTAGTATGTTTACGCATATTCATTGTGGCTGTCAAGCAAAGATTGTAAAGAAAAGGGGACAGAGTGGATTTGGGGTAAGAGGGCATACAAAACACATCTGACAGCGCTGCGAGTTTTTTTCATTCCTACTGAACCATACCATACCGTGGTAGGGGAGGAAGATTGTTGTTTTTCTTACCTTTTCCGGCTGTATGGTGCACCTGCTTTTTCTTCATTTCTCGTTAGGGGGAAGCCAAATTTAATATCATCACATCACTCTTCCCTTTTTACATATGGATCTATGTTTGTGTTTGCGTGTGAATGTCAGTTTGTTGTCTTTAATTAATTTCATTATAACATACTTTTGCTCTCTATTGATTTGCAGGTATCTGTATGCAAACGACCGCACCTGGAGACCTTTATTGAAACTGTTGGTCCACTTTTCGAGGTCGTCATGTTCACCGCGAGTCTCAGCAAGGTGAGAGGAATTGTTTATTTCTAATCTTCACTTGTTCCACGGTTAAACCAATATTAGGATAAGCCTTTTCTATCAGTCTCTCTGCCAAGTGGTGATAGAGTGATTTGGGATAGAGTAAAAATTAGATCCCTTGAGTGAGTTTCTGTTGTATTTGTTGATAGTGTTACCCATGAAAAAGTAAACAATTAACAATTCACGTGCATAATCATCTAAACATGGGTAACGATAAAAGAGTTCAACAATAAATGAAAGGGGGGGGGGGGGAAGAAGACGAGCAGAATGTTCATTTTTTAATTAATGAATATTGTTCACTATATTGCCCTTTACTCAAATGTTATTTTTTGACACCTTATTTGCTAAGTGATTCGATGTCTACAATATTCAGAGCTTATTGGTCAGTTGATAAAGTTGAGTAGTTGGTCACACTATTCGATAGGCTTGCTTTTTTAAAAGCTTAGAGCATCTAGTTAGTATCTGTTTAGATATAGTACGACTTAATGTAGGGAAATCATTTACCTTCAGTCGTTCTTTATTGAATTAAATTTTTCCATCCGGCATTAATAGTTTAGAGCTAATTGATGAAGTAGGTTATTCCTTTACTATTCTTAGTTTGCTTTTGATATATAAGCGATTATTGAGCCATCATTGCTATTTATTCTTCACGACAACTCTCTAAATTATGCAAAAACCTAGTTTATGATTCCCTCATTGAATCATAATGGTTAGATTTCCTAAATTACTGTTTGGAACTAATTAAAGAACAATGTATACAGTTCGTTATTGGGGTCTAGACATTTCTAATTCTTTTGAATTTTAGTCGAATGAAGGAGTCCAAGTTTGAGAATTTGGCAGGAAAGTATTGTGGAAAGTTTGCATTAGTCATATTTTTTATAAACTAGGGACTACGATTATTTACTCCTTGGTTTTAAAAATTGAAATAGTTTGAAAATGAATGAATGTGAGTTTCAAAATTTTTGCTTTTCCCTCTCCATTGTTCTATTGGTTCCGAGTTGTCGTTTATCGTTGCAGTTGCGTGACTTTGTCACTTCTTTTTTTTTTCTGGCTTGAATAATAATTTTTCACTAGACCTAGTAGAGTCATTGCATAGGTTACTGTCTTCTCTATTGTTAACATTTTTTTTAGATACCTACATAAACCAGGTTACCCACTGCGGTATGTTATGTTTACAGTAATAAGTCCAGTGGAAGACCTCTAACTCATCGAAGTTTTCTCTTCACTTGTTAAGAAAATGCATTTATATACGTATAGCTGGATGCTAGGGATTGATTGGGTGTCTCAGCGGTAAAGGGATTTATTCTGAAACGTGAACAGGAAGAAACTCTGATAGAAAAATTCAATGCCCAAGGAATGAATTCTGCTCAGTGGTTGGAAAATATTCCAATTTTTCTTCGATTATATGGTTTTGATAAATTCAGTCTAATTGCTTTTACCTTATGATAGATGTATTTGAAATGAAGTTTTATTAGTATTCTTCGTATAATTAAACCCCTTATTTTTTACCTGTTATTGGTGTTATGTATTTTCTGTGTTGTTTACGTTGTTAGTACATCCGTATGCAGATATTCGTTAGTTCTCTTATTGTTTTATTAAGGATAAATAAGTTTACTTTGTCAAAGTGTTAGCTCTTTCCTCTAATTCCTATTGTGCTGCACTAGTTATGCACTCTTGTTATGCATACTTTTAATAAAAAGCTGTTAATTAGTACTACCATAGATTCCTCTCCAAGTTTCCACTCGAGTATTTATTGTTAGAGTAATGTTCGTATGCCAGAAGGTACATATAATTAAATTCATTAAATGCTCGAGTGCTTATTAGAGATATTGAATACAGAAACAAAAACAACTAATTCCGATGATTTCGAAACCTAATCCTAAGATGATCACAGCAACCAATTTAGGGATTTAATGGGTTCCCGAAAAAAATTTTCTCTTTGTCTCCTCTCAAAAGGGATCGCACATTATGATTTTCATTTCAGAAGTTAGTTCCGCTTGTTATTTTTTAAATAAAGTGTGGCATCGTATTCTGTCATTAGTTATGTTTCATATGCACAGTGGTGAGCATATAACTCTATCAAAACGTAGGTAATCATGCAAGAATAATAGCATAATAACATATGGCAACAAGTAATGGAGGGCCTTTTGATTATGTGGAGAATATGGAATGTAATTGATATAATAAAGGTCGATGGTTGGAATCACTAAGGTATCCTTTTCAAAATTCAAGATAAAGACTCCTTTCTTCAATGAAAATTCAGGTTTAATTTTCTAGTATTGTTGTATGAACAGAGTAAAATGTAAACGGAATAACATGTTTTGAAAACATTTTTGCGCTTTAACTGGGTTGCCTAGTCCCATTTTATTATTTTCCTCCATCTCTGACATCAGCCTATTTTAGATAATCGCTAATGATTATTGTGGCCTTTAACTGTGTATTAAACTTTTTCCCTTTCAGTACGCAGATCCAGTATGCGATCGGATCGATCCGACAGGTTATTTTAAACATCGTCTCTTCCGCGAATCCTGTGTCTGCTTCAAGAGCAATTACATCAAGCATCTTGCTTTCTTGGGTCGAGATCTTGATCAAATTTGTATTATAGACAACTCTCCTATCTCATTCTACTTCCATCGGCAAAATGCCGTAAGTTGCATCCTTATGTCTTATTCACTTGGTTTTGCAATCGTGTGTCGGTAGTGTAGCGGTCAGTAAGGGACCACGAGTTTGGTGCTTATCGGCGGAGCTATCGTCTACGCGCAGATAACCCCAGGTACCAGTTATCCAGAAAATCGGGTCACAAGTTGAGCAAGATTTATTAAATATAATAATTGAAAGTCGAGTTAGATGGAGAAAGTGTGAGAGCAGAAGTACACTAACAAATAAACAAGACGAAGTAAAAGGTAGACGGATATAGTGAAGGCGTGAGACGTAAAGTTAAATTTTATAGGCGAAAACTGGGTTATCGCGAAAAAAAGGCGAATATAAATGAATGATTAGGATTCTCCAATTGAAATGTTTCAAAATTGCCCACATAGATGCAAAAATTAACTCTAATTTCTCTTCAAAACGAATTAAATTAATTCTGCTCAAAAAGGTAGAAAACCTATAAATTTTGGTAGTCTTTCAGACTCATTTTTAATGAGTGGTAGTCGTAGTTTGTAATTGAACATAAAAGGAGTAGCGGAAAACAGATTTCTCATCAGACAATCTCCTGTTATTTCTCTGTCCTATGTAAAAATTTGAAAGCGCTTCCGCTTTAGTCCAATTTGAGCAACAGACAGAATAGGATTGAATGTACATCGTAGTCATTATCGTAGATGCGTATTTTAACGAGTTGCAGCAGGAATTTTATGACAGCTGGTGTGTTATGGTGCAACAATCAGAAATCGGTACAAATATGGACGCGAACATGTGTTTAACGGTATTATATGATAACGGTTATATGGTATTCAAATCTTATGGATATCATTCCCGAACTTTATTTGATAAAAGTAAATGGGATAAAGATAGGATTCGAAGATTGTATCCTTTTGGAGTTTAGTTTTAAAGGCGACTGAGGGATGCACTTCCCCTGAATGGTCTCCGTGCACTTCTGCGAAGTCAGAGGTCACTGGTTCGATGTCCATCAGTACAAACTCAGTGAACGGAATGGCTAAGTCTGGCTAATATAGAGGATGGAAGAATTTGATTCTGTCACTAGGGAGGTTCAGTGATGTCACTTTTTACGCAAGACGAGCGTTGGAAAAGGCTTTCCTGAACGGGCTTCGGATTTATTATATTTGTGAATTCCAGAACTCAGGTTTGTGCTGTTCGTCTACATAGACTGTTATTGGCGTTTATTAAATAAACTATGTATTATGATGCCCAGTTTCAGACTCCTTAGTGTAGATGCGCGTTTGTTTTTTCATTGTTGACCTTGCCAAATAGGTAGGTGTGCTCACGTGTTTGCAGGTCTTAAAAATCGGTGGATGAAATTTAAGTTTTTATGCAATTGCGTTTGCGTGTGATCTACTCTAACCATTGGCCCCATTAAATAATTTACAGTTTGTTTGAGGTAGCAGACGCAAATGTGATAAGATTTAAAGTAGTGGAGACATCTTAACTGTTAACTATAACAATAAGCTCGGTTATTTATAAAGTTCCTTTTGTTTTCGCAGCGGTCGCAAAAGCCCCAACTTTTGGAGGGAAGATGGAATTCGGGGTTTACTTTTGAATATGTGTCTTTATTTTTCAAACCAAATTAGTCCTTGTTATTGTAGTTTTCTTAGAGGTTTTCTATGTAATAATTGTTGCCTTTAGCTATCTCCCTTAGGAAGTAGATTTTAAGTGATTTTGAATAGTCTACGATTTACGGTCACATTTAAAGAGATGACCTCTTTGAGACTTTGTTTGAGTCCTTGTATTAGTGTTTAACTTGTGCGTCCGCAAAGTCAATGACTCCCGGTTAGATATTGTCTTTTTATGTTTGAGGATTTTATTTTTCTTAACAACCCTGATTAGTTAGAACTGGTCTTTGAAAAGGGCATTACTCTCTTCGAAAATTTAGATGAAGGTCGACATCCTTACTGCCCCTTTTTAAGAGGTATGCCTGGTTTAGATTTAGGACACTTAGTTATTGGAATTCGTAGTATTTATTTATTTATTAGTACAGTGGCCAATCCTCCATCTATCTTGCTGCTTACGGTTGATTTCACTGCATGACAGATCTAACGATATGCATATTTTTTTCTTTTCAGTTACAAATTGTCACCTGGTTTGATGATCCCACTGACACAGCCCTGTTGGATCTCATTCCCTACCTCAAGGGTCTAGCTGAGGCTCCTAGCGTGCTTGAATACGTCTCCCAGTTCGCACCACCACCAACTGCAGCCAAAGCCCAGCCTGATATCTCCCCCTGGCTCTTTGGTGCTCCCGGTCTCGGGGGTTGGGGTGGCTACAACGATGAAGACGATGAGGAATGCGAGACGGGGGCTGATAGTGACGTCTACTCCCCTCTCAGACAGGAGGGAGATGAAGAACTAGACAGCAGCAATAGCTCCCCATCCTCGTCACCTCATGACATCATCACTATGGCACCCAGACCCGCGGGGGAAGCTGTCACGGCAAACACTTAGCATGTAGAGTCCAGTCGCAATCTTTATCAATTGTCTTCCAGAGTCTTGCTCACTCATCAATTCTGTCCTGTTCTCTTTTCTATCTGTGATGGTGAAAAGTGTGTGTATTATATAAATATTATATGTGACTCACTTCCTCTCTGCTCCTAATTCTTCGTCCTATTTTTACTGGCATTCTATGAAATTTATCACCACTAATAATGCTCAATATTCTTTTGCTCCTCCCTATCTTCGAACTTCTGTCTCCTTGTTGATTTTTATCTCTTCTCACTCAAGGCCTTTGTAATACCCCCGAGTTTGTCTTTCATTTGGTTGTTTGTTGGTTGATAGACACTTCGCCCAATACGTATTGGATTATCTTTTCTGATGATAAGTATGTGTACATTACATTTGTGTTGCTTAGGGATGAGAATGATGTAATGTTTTTTCTTCTGCTTGCGAGTATGCAGGTATTACATTGGTTTCAAGTGACTACCTGTCTTTTCTTTCACTTTACTTACTCAACATTTCTACTCTTTAAACTCCTCTCCATCTCTCTGTCTATCTATCTCAATTGCATCATCTTTGAATTTGCGAAGATTAATATCGAAATAAACTTGGTATTAAAGTTTGGTACATCAGTTTTATTATCCGAGTCCATTTGTTCAAAATGTCGCATAAGAGGTATGATATAAACTGGGGAGAGGTGTAAAGTTCTCAATTTAACATTTAGTAAGAGGAGAGGATAATTTCGATCTTGAAACACAAGATTTTTATACAACTCGTATTGACCTTGGTGACTCTTTGCCTTACAGAAATTGAATCATTTGGTTTTTGTTAAGATGACTGGATGACAAACGCACTCGACTATTTGTATTATGTTGTATTTTCATAATCCCGCCTGACTTCTCAAGAAAGCTCGCAAACTGAAATGGCCGAGATTAAGTAGTGGTACCATTTTCACTTTTAAATTAACAGAACCGATAACTGACGTAAGCTAAGATTTGTAGCTGGTACAAATAAATTTAGCTCATCTGTTTCTTAATAGGAGTTCCCCACGTTACGTCAATAGTGTTTTGGTCAAAATATACGTCTTACCATTACGAATCTGATGCCCGATGGTGCACAATGAATAATCGGTGGTACTGGTTAAGAGGGCGATTGAGTGTATTTATTTCTCTTCAAAGGGTTTAGGAATTTAAGGTAAATATTTCAGCAATATGAGTTTTAGTTCTGCCATTTGGGAGTGAGCATGGTTTCTGCAATTTTGGAACGATTTTTTTAACCTTTATTATCATCATCGTTAACTATTACACGATTTGATCAATAGTTGCATTAAGAGATAAGGTAGAGACCTCCGACCAAAAGGTGGAAAAAGGAATTTTTATGGTCTTATTTAGATTTGGAATTGCTACTTGGATAAAAATGATGTCAGATCGATATCAGGTCAGATTGCAAGAAAAGGATTTACAGACGTAACACAGAAATTGCAACCATTTAAATTAATGCCAATATCGAAGGTGTGGTAACAATTACTGAGTAAACGTGCACGACTGCTAAGTAAGAGGCCACAATCCATGCCCATCTGTGCACAACCAGTGATGAGAATAGTCAATCGCATTGGTTAGTTCTGGTCAACATATGAGATAGTAAGATGCAAGACTCTTATGAGAATGGCTCAGCATACCTTCCCTCTACCCAATTCAGGTGTTACTAACCCTTCATTAGTGGACCTGGGAAGTTCTAATGGACTCAGTTAACGTACTACGTTAGTGCACCTTCTAATATTGCTTGTACGTTGGTTGAACATGATTCTATACGGTAATGTTTTGGAAAGTTGGTCGAACTTGGTTAGTTAAGATGATAATTACTAATAATTACATTCTGATTGATAATATCTTTGAGACATTCAGAACTAGGAAAATTATATTCATCAGAATTGGTTGTTTCTTTTGTTATGTCGAAACAATTTCTTATGTTTTGCAAACAGTCTCTTTCATATCACCTTTCTTTTGCTAATCCCTCTGAGACTGAGTGTGTTGAATGAGAAGGTGTAGTTTTTGTGAAGATTAATCGGTGCTACCGAAAACTTCGCCGTATTCCGCTTGATCTTTCCTAGTACTTGTCTTTGCGCTAGTTTTGAGCTTTACACAGTGATGAATTTCAATTTTATGAAAATGTTAAGAATGGTCAAATATTATAAAATTCTTTTGGTTATAAATGTAAATGAAAATTCACATCAAATTTAATATTCATTTAAATAAAAAATTCATATTGGTATTATAGGTAAGGCAAAAATCTTACAATGTAAGAGTAAGATATAAGTTCAAATAAAGAGTGAGAGAAGTCAATAAAAAAACTGGAGCCCGACTACTTTTCAACTCTGATATTGCCAAGATGTCTGCTTATATATATATAAACAGGGTGCATAAGGCATCTGAGGACATCTTATGCACTTTTAGAAAAACAGAAAATGAAACTGTTAGCGGTTAAAACTCACAATTTCTTATAACAAAACAAATAAGCACAATATTAGCCTAGGTTTCATTCTATATATTCTCCTTTGGCCTCTATCACTCACTCACTTCGAGTCCGAAAGCGACTGACTGCAGGCTTTCATCAAGTAGTTTTTACCAATGTCCTCCATTGCTCGAGCTATTGCTTTCATCAGATAGGAGGATTTGGTGTTATGCGGATGCTTATTAACTTCCTTTTCAACCACGCCCCGCCTCACATGTGATAATCCAAAGAACTAAGGTCTGGTGAGTTAGGAGGCCGGAAGAGTCTCGATATAGGAATCTGTATCAACTCTAAGGCCCTGTGGGAAAATTTGAGGAGTTTTGATGTGCCTTTCACTACTAACAATACCTAAAACCATCCTTGTTGCTGGAAACTTCATGCAAATAACAGTTGGAACTTCAGTGGAATCCGTCCATACATGGTCATCCATCATTTTTTGGATTGACTTTTTGATCCTGATGGTTCTTCTGGGTGCTTCAATTTCTTTAAGAGTCGTTTTGCACACATTAGATGATCCTGTTAAGTTGTTTTCGTCGACATAAACTGACGATCTCGCCTAAGAATGTATAATTTGTATCCAGTCTTGATGAATAATACTCCCTATTGTTCCTTCAGACACTGGAAGATGTTTGACAAGATGTCGCGCATTGACTTCCCACGATTTTCGTCCATCATGCCATGCACACTTCTCACAAACTCAGGTGTTGTGAGTGAGTTAGTAGAGCGTTGACAATGTTATTTTCTCTTCCTCGTGACTAATTCATCTCCATTGTCTTTGTTCAATTTCTTTCTAACTTTGCAAACGAAAGATCTGGCGACTTCGAAATCTTGCAATTTCTAAATTCCTGTGTTTCGCTTTTATAGACACTATTACAGTGTCTTTGCCTTTCATTACTTATAACAATATCTGGCATGAGATCTTCTGCTATAAAAAATACATCATTATGGAGTTAGTTTAAATTACAAAACTATAAGTGCCCTCAGATACCCTACTCACTCCGTATTATACAATATATAATTTAAGGAATAAAGAGTGAACTTTAAAGACTTGGTTACGGAAATGTTAAGTCACTCTGGGCTTGAGATAGTGTGGCCTTGATGTGACTTTTGAACAGCAAATTACACCAAATGTCAGTTTTCAATACCAAATTATGTATGTTCTTAGCGATTTCTTAGTCGTATAAATCTAATAGTGCTTCTTACACTTTTTATAGCTAAAACCCCGAAATGCGTAGATTTGTAAGACTGGGTGGTATTGTCTACCCCAACGTCATGGAAACAAAACATTATAAAGACATGCGTTTATATTTTCAAAGTTATTATAAATAAGTCAATTTTCATCCTCTGGGTGACCAATTATTCGGTGAACTTGAAGTTGACCAATGAAAACGGTGCATTATGATTAGTGTGGTTTGTTTGATTGAATAGATTGTTCATGTCCTAAGGCGATCTTTTTGTTCGTCACTGCATAGTAGATGATAATTGCCATGCACACATAACGACGATTACTATCACGGCTGAATGAACTGGCAAGTAGCCACAAGTAAATAAATACATCTATTGACATCTCTCATCACACGTTGCGTATGCGCTCATACCCTGGTTGCCTGCCTAAATTCATGATGGAAAGAACTAAATTTGCTTCTTAAGTGCAAATTCACTACACATTAACAGCCGCTCTTTCTCTGGTGTGGATCTATACTTGCACACGACCTTAAACACGAGGCGGGTTTGCCAACGGCTCTGTAGTTTGACCTCAAAGAAATGTATGCATACATAATTTTATTTTAAAATCAATAAGCATTAGCTTAAGCACATGCTCTAGACAAAATTCATAAAATTGCCTAAGAGCATACCACGCCTTGCAGGAATAATCGTATTAACTTTATAGGCATCACGATTAATCTATTTGGGAACCATCATATTGCCGTGATTCGATAAAAAGCATACATATAAGTCATGTTTTTTCTATTATTGCCCGCATCAAAACAAACAAGAGAACGCTAGAAATTCAATTAGTCGGATACATTCAGGTTGTCTCCCTTTTACTTAGGGTTGAGTACTCCTGAATTCCTGACTAAGATTATTATTTGATTGATCGCTCATATCGGTGGTGCTCATTACCCTGTAGTAACCTGCTGCTATCTGATCCTACATATCTTAGTGCAATTTCATATTAATGAAAAACTTTACCTCACTATTTGCTAAATCTAAATTAACTCCTTTCGATTACTGTAAACACCTCTACCTAGTAATCACTTTATACTTTGTACTTCCGGCTTAAACCAGAATGGTTCTTACCGAATGTCTGGATGAATAATATCATCTCAATTGACCTTCTCTCTTCTCACTATACTTAAATAAAATGATGATGGCATTAGATTGCACAATGTGATTGGCAGCGCGGATCAATTTATTTATACAAGTATGATAGCACTAATCCAACTAGAGGAATTGAGACGGGAAGGAATGATCTTTTGAATAAGATTGAGTTCTTCACATTCTTCACAGTAACTATGAAAGCGTGGGTTGATATTCGCTTAATATCTGTAAATACTTATTCAAATGAGTCATAAAAGCTTACCATGCACTAATCTCTAGAGTTTTATGTAATTCCCGCTCGGGTACGTAATGCCTATAATATCATTATTCAGGTCAAAATAACCATTTTTAATCATAGGAAACGTTAAACACAAGGAAACAGTTCAAATGAATGAAGAACGTGGGGCAGGAAGAGAAGTTAATCAAAGAATAAAAATTTTCAGTTTATTGACCTCCCAAAGTGACGCTTTAATTGACTTCCCTTCCACATGAGCCCAATGATGGATATTCATAATTTCTCTGATTCGGTGTCTATATTCAAGTATTTCCACAGTTTTAGCAAAAGTATGCTTTAATTTTACAGTCTTCTACAAATTCTTATGAGACTCCACTTACATTACACAGAAAGTGGGATCGAATTTTACAATCACTAACCCATAATTTCCACTCCATCTTGTTTCGTTCATCTCCAACATGGCCTTGAATGAGCTTGGAAGATATTTTATAGTCGTGCTTTGATCAAGCTCTTTGGAGGTCATGGTCATGGTGAGCATTGCAGAAGTGTTCTAGAGGGCTTTAAGACTGTAGTCATCAGCTAACCTTATTTCAGTATTGCAATGACTACAAAGAGAGTTCACTTGAACCAGTCATTATGATATGTTCTGAACAATGAAATTAGTGAAAGTTTTATTTGCAAAATACATACATCAAATTAAACAAAGGCTAGGAATCGGCGGCCAGTGTTGGAGGTTTCGATTCAAGCAACCCACGGACAACGGCCCTAGCAATGGCTGTCTCCTTGACACCAGATATACATGTCGATAGCTGAGTCTTGTAGTAGTCCATAACAAATCTTTGACAGCAACGAACCGTTCCACTCCGGTGAATCACATCTATCACCGCCGGTCTCACCACAGATCCTATGTATATGGTAAAAAGGATGGTCAATGGAATGACTGTCTTAGTACTAAAATAATAGATATTACAACTTTCGGATTTTCACTAACCGTACCTTCAAAGAAAAACCGAGCTCGTGCCCATTACAGTGTTTAGAGATGCATGATCCAAAGGATTTAAAAATCCATCTTTAAAAGAAAACATTAAAGAGTGAACAAATTTCTGTGGATTTTTGTTTTTGATTGAACAATTCCGATAAAAATGTGGAAGTATTTGTCTAATAAAAATTAGCATACAATTATGAAAGTTAGCTGAGTTAATTTGAAGTGTTGAAAGACAAGGCCACCAGAAACTAGGAACGTGTTCATCACTAATTTTATTTTCTCAGAGCTTAAAAAATGAACTTGCTTTTTCTTATATTTTTCAGTGACCAACTATGGTTTCGGTATATGCTGATACACGTTCTCAGAAAATTCTCATGGTAGCAGATAGTTTAGTTGAAAAAAATCCAGTAGAAGTTTACACCGATTTCTTTTGTTATATAAACACTAGAAATGCTCACTATAAGGACCAAGATTCGGTAAAAGGAGTTCCCAAAGCATGTCTTTTGTAACTGAGTCAAAATTCGATATTTGAAGTGTGAAAAGACATTCTTTTGCACTTTAATTTTTAGACTAGTATTAATATGTCCAAAATTATTTGGGGGAAATTTAAATGAGTATTTGATCAGTGATCCTATTAAATATGCTCATTGGTAATCATAATATTTGAAAATATACATTGAGATTAAGAGTTCAATGAAATTACAGGAAAGGCTCGACAAATATTTTTCAGATAGAGTAATCTGATGAGGTCATGTTTTTCTAAACTGCCGCAACACTGTTCAATTTAAACGTTCCTTATAATTTCGAAGGGGAAAATTGTACCTCGTTCCGGTTCTCATTAAAGCACTCTATTTTACAGACTAGTTACGGATATGATTAAAAGAATGCATTAGAAGATTAAAACATCTTCATTTTTACAATTCTAAACAGTTCAACTATGCAGGATCTAAAATGACTCCAGGATAAATGCCAAAAGATAGCTGAAACAAAAAAACCTTCAAATGTAATATATGAAAAACCGTCTTAGAGAGTAAAATAATGTAAACATTCTAAAAGAACGACATACCTAGAAACATAGTGAGGATGTGCTTAAAAACACACCTGGAAATCACTAATCTCATGCAATCAAGCTTCATGTGCAGATATGAGTGGCAGTGCTATATTAATCCATATCTGTGTTTATTCCTTAACTATACAAGTGATTTGAGTTATACTTTCAATAATACGAGGTTATTCCACTTAACTATCTAGCCTCTCTTAGAATTACGTCAGTTACCTGAAATGACAATTCTAAAACACAAGTATCTTAACCCACTCTTGGTTAACATGGAATTGAGAATTAAATCTGGGCGAAGATTACTACTTACCATCATGCACGGAAGTTATGAGAGACAATGCAGAGGTCATCTGTTCCGTAGTAAGTCCTCGAAGGACGCGAATGATAAGGAGTCCTGACACAGGATTCCAGTAGATGACCTTAAAACGAGACATCATTCGACCGACTCCAAACGAGCCATGAGCCGTTTGAACTGACTGTCTGATTGCTCTATAGAGAACATTCTCACTGTTGCTATTCGAATTCGTTGTCATTGACGACGAAAGGGTCATTGAGTAACCGGGAAAAGCGGCTCGATTCTGTACGCCCTGTGATGCACATTTCCCAAAACTGGGTGATCCCACAGACACAATCGATACGATATATCGATATTTCACGCGCACCATTTCAGTTCTAAAATTGTAAGATATAATTATTTTTAAAGTGGCACACAATTAATTGATTTCAGCAAGCATAAAATCTTTCGACAAAATTTAGGTTTCTAGAAGTCAAACGTGGCAGAAAAGCGACTTTTTTTCACAGAAAGTGCATTTATGAAAAGATGTTTTACATTAAATGAATCTAAAGTCTCAGTAAACATAACTTGAGTAAATCTGAGTGTGAGATCGGACAAAATTTGCAAAAGCAAACATATGTCTGCTACTCAAATTACTAGAAATCATACCCCAAAATGTGTGGTCAGACGAGTACATATAAATCAAACAAAGCATACCTCTAGAAAAAAGATAAAAATGTCAATATATGAAGCTGAAAATATACACATAAACAGAAAAAGGCTAAATACGAAAAATACTTCCCGATTGCTTGAAAGTATGTCACACGCAGTGGACACCAATAAACCGTTAATTGCAGGAAAGTTTGGCCAATTTCAACAAAGGATCAGGTCAAAATATTAGTGTGTTTCAGGTGCCGACTAGTTTATAGTCATCTTTATTCACATAAACTGCAATTCTATCCTTTGCAATGACAGGAAAATAATTTGTAATTGAATTTTTTTTTCACTTGTAAATTACAACAACTAATTACAACTGCATTTGGTACGCGACGCTAGCAAAAGTATCGACCGAACGATTAATATGAGACAAAAAGTTGCAGCTGCAGAGCGAAATGGAAAATCGATAACCTAATATTATAGTTGAATCACCAAATCTACGAGTTAATTGAGCCAGAATAAGGGAGAAAATAATCCACTTAAGGGTGAAATCAATAAATCTATGCTCTTATTGAATCAGAGTCCATTAGATTTGGATGAGGCGTTGAATAGCCTTAATTAAGAAATAGGCAATTTTAAAGCTTAAAACAAAACCACGAACAAGGAAATACTAATTTATGATAAGGCCCTCAAAAAATAACAAACAAGTCGATTGCCACTTGTTTAAAACAATGCAAGCTCCTCGGGCTAAATGGTAGTAGATTTAGTATTAATAATCTCATCACCACTCAGTAAAGATCTACCACTCCAAATTCACTAAATAACAAAACCTTTTACTTCTTCCCGTCAAAGTAAGGCACAATTACAAAGACAGAAAAAACAAATTAGAAACCAATGGATTGTTTGAAGGTGAAATGGAAGAAATTAAATTAACATATGGGGAAAACATATCTTTCAGAAAAAAACCAAGTTAAAAACAATCAAGTCTACAAGTGACATGAAAAGAGTCGCACAAAGAAATCGAATGATTATATAAATAGATTAAATAAACATCGACATTCTTTTGACGTCATATGCTGATTGATTATCGTGAAAACTAAATAAACTCTATTAGTGCATATTGATTATCTTGTGGAATAACATTCATGAACCCTCATTAAAATGTGAGAATAAGCGAAAAAAACAGTAATTGGTTTTTGCAGTACCTAAAAAATGTCACCTAATGTGTCTCGATTTTTTCGTTCTAGTTCATAGACTGTAGGAAATACAAAAAGACAAATGAATAACTGCGATTTTAACTGAATCAAACATGTGGCAATTTTTTCCCCAAATAAGGGATAACTACGCCATAATCCTTCTCCATTTTATAAAGAGAACAAGACCGTTAAACCCAAACATAAATAACTGCAAATGCGAGTCCATATACAACAAGAAAGGTCATTTAGTTTTGTTTGAATTGACATACATAGAGTGCTTGACAAAGTTAACAAGCAAACAAGTACTACACAGAAGAAAAAAGAACGGTTAATTCCCAATGGAATACAAAATTTAATTTTATTGTACACACGCATTAAACATACAGGAAGGCGAGAAAAAATGGAATGAAGTGAGATGACGTGAATTTCAGCAACAGAAAAAACGAAATACGGGGGTGCGAGGAAAGACCTAGGTGTAACCGAAGAGGACGGGACAAGGGTATTTGGAAAAGTTTGGTTACTACGACAAGAGGAGCCAGACAATAAAGAATATTGCAAGTGCTAGGAAGAATTTCGAGAGGACCTCAGCCTCAGCTTGGTTGTTGTTTTGCCCGTCAGCATCGGTAGTGGCGGCTCTATTTCCACCACCGCCCAGACTGAAAGAGGTTGTAAGGAAACCGAAAGGGAAGGGGAAAATTCCAAATGATACCTGATAATCTCTGCCACCGCCACCTCCTCCGACATCCGCATTTCCACCGAAAATGTTGAATGGAGAGAAGGGCGAATCCTACAATGTGAAAACAAGTTGAAAATAGTTCTGTGATTTAAGCCTTTAAATAATCAATGTCTATTCATTTATACTTAAATGAGTGTCAACTAAAGCAGGTTCAATTCCAATAGTAAACCTACTTCATGAGTCCAGCCTAAGTTGGCTAGATACCCCTTGGTAGAATAAGTGATCGTTCTGAAGACTAAAAAGAAACCAGTGACATAACAAATGAGAAGACCAAGAATAGAGTTAGATAGATGTGTAATGGCTAAATAAAGCAAAATGAGGAAGGAAGTAATAGAAATTAGAACAGTGTCAGTAATAAGCGAAGGCAACCCAGCTTGTGATAAAGGGGATTTAGTGAGGAAAGATAAGGGAGTTGACAGAGTTCACGTGCTTTGTGAGTCACTGCGCGAAAAATTATGATAGGCGGATCTATGAATCACCGTTAGTGTACCACACAAATAATCTATTTGATAAAGAGATCAGTTAAAGCTCTTGACACAAATAAGTTGAACATATCGGGACCAGTGGTAAAGTGATAATCGTACTCGTCTGCCAAATCGAAGGTCCACAGCTTGATGCTTATTGATGCACTTCCAGCCGTGTGGATGAACAACCGCAATGGTTACTTCTTGTCAGCATGAGTACCTAGTAGGAATGACTCTCAAATACCCTCTCTCAAACCAAGTTAAGTGTTGATAACACTCCTCTAAGTGAGTTCATAGATATTAAGATATCAATATAAGAATGAACGCAAAATCTGATGTATTTCCACGACATTCTACTTCTGTTTAGATGATTGTAGGCCATTTGTTAAAACTGTGGTAAAAGGGCCCCTAAAAATTTACAGACCTGTTCTTGTATCTAACAAAAATGCGTATTCTGTCTTTCTTTTAACTTCTAATTTTTGTACTCTTTGGGCTGATAGTTATGCCATTATCGGTTAGTAGCTCAATACTATATAGACATCTTAGTAACCAGTAAGAAGTGCTAATCATGTAATGCAACAAATTTATAAAAGCAAATGGCTAGGTGAAAGTCTGAAACTCCTCTGGCTAGGGAATTCACATTCTGCCATCCCTCCATCAAACAATATTAATTATTACGGTCAATTACACTAATTCAAAGAACGTACACAGGTGATTTTCTACGACTTGCCTTTGCCCCTACTACACTATCGGAAGACCAGATGACTGAATTCTAATCGCATAACCTGTTAAATCATGGTGCACAGATATATACTGAAAGTGGTTTTGATCGATTTTCATTTTACATCTTAGAATTTCATTCATTTCATTTCATTCGATCTAGTATTTTCAATCGGCACTTAGATACTAAAATGTAAAACCATATAACTCACTCTTTGTTGTTCGGGTTCTGCCCTTACTCCTTGTGGTCTAGGCGGAACTTTGTTGCGAGGATCTTGTTTGTGATCTGCGCCTCTTCCATATAGGGGGATAACCTGAAGTAAAAAAACAGAAAGATCAATTAAATTGGGATATGAAAGTGATAAGGTATTAAAAGCTGTAAGCAACCTTTGGAACCGCGTAAACAAGCCTTACAAATATCAGATTAGTCGCATCATTAGCATATTTTTGAGTTATTAATACAAATATGAAGAACATATTAAAATCTCGACACTCGTGTTCAGTCAGAGAGCTATCAACATAACCAGTGTGTGTACATAAACACGAGAACATTCGCACAACTATTCGCAGCCTTTAATGTTCTACACTGATTTATCATCTGCGGCAAAACAAAGCTTTTATAACTTCAATTCATGGAATAGACAAACTTCATTTGAATTTCAGGCTCGTCCAGTTGCCCCATATCATGTTCTAATATCGCAAAGGCAAATTTGGAGATAATGTCCCTTAGGTTTCTAAGTGATTTCCCATTGGCATTGTTCAGTTTATCTACAAGTCAACTGAATTGATCTGTCATTTCGATAAATTTGACGCCTCTTATATAACCAGAAGGAGCTTGGCAATACTGACTACTCGTTAACATTAGCAGACTTGTATATCTTTAGATAATATGATACGAGATAAAGTGTTGTTGAATGTACTTCCTAAACCCACTTAGTAAAGCGTTCTCAAACGCTTACCTTGAGTAGGGAGGAGCATCATGGAGCCTTCCCAGTGAGATATTTAAATTCTGCCGCCCTCTATATTAACTTGACTTAACCAGTGCGATGGACCATTCTGTTCATTGTGTGTGTCGATGAGACTCGAGTCCGTGACCTCCGAAATGACAGACATGCACGATGATCAACGCACTATCGATGCATACAAAAACTCTGAACAAGAATTCAATTTAATGATTGATAACTTCTGTCATTAGAGCTGAAATACATGACATAAAATACCAAACTAACAAAATTAACAATTCAGTTTATCAAATGGGGATATACTTAATTGAAGGATGTTAAAGAGAAAATGAAAATATGCAAATTTAATATTTATCTCCTAGACGATATTAACACTTCATTTTATGTTTTCTTCACATTATATTGAAAATAGTGTTTAATTATGAATTTATTTATTTGAACTAATGCATAACGTTGTACGTGACACAATTTTCCTATTTAAACTTCCAACATCTTTAAAGTGTCTTTTCTTCTCTCTCTGCTGCAATTTTTGGAGAATACTTTGGGATTGTTAGCTAGAATTACGTTGAAGAAAAATATCAATATCATAGACTAATGAAGTTTCAAATTAGGTACTTGAAACCGAAGGTTACTCATTCACCCACAAAAAGTACTCTAGTCATAAATTACGATCATGTTTTGAACAAAATAAAACTTCTTTCCCAGAATCGAGCGCAAAAAAGAATGACAACTAGAACTATTTTTTTCTAACGCCGAATCCCAAGTCCTAAAGACGTCGATGTCTATTTCAAGGAACTAACAACCTCCCATAACTCCAAGATTACGTTGCTAGGAGACACAGTAGAACTAATTTGTGTATTTATTTCCACATTAAAAGCCACCTAAGCTCCTTGGGAGGACTATTATGGGCTCTCAGGCAGGTAATTCATATTTGAAGTACTTAACCCCTTTTTTGGCCTCAGTTGCATGATGTTAAGTTCCTTTCAAAACCACTTACATAGGCACTGTCCTTACATTCATTCAGTTGCCCTCGTTATTTCTAGAAACCATGCCCATATCAGAAAGCGCTTTCTAACATCCAACTTGGGCTCGAGTAGTATCGTAAGTCTTCCTGATAAGAAAATCACACTTTGTCACCTCTTTATTAGCCAGGCTATATATGCGGTTAGCCATATATAACCTCTAACTTCGCAGATGGTCACGTATACCGGTATGCCACCGACGTATAGATATATACATCCTAGCTGTAAACATGAATTTTATCCACTCGTTCAACTCATCTTCATAACCAAGAACACCTATAACTCATCTAACCTCCAAGTTATCCATTAATAAACTTTGCTTGTCTCAACTGTCCCCTCCCCATACTGTTCTCCTATGGATGATTGGTAGAAACTAAAAGTAGACAGACTGCAGAATATTTATCTAGCTGCGTATTTCTTCTACAATTTAGATAGCAGAATTCCATATGCATTAACTCTATAAAATATCCCAAAATATATGGTCGATGACTGGTCTTCGTAAAATTCAGCTTTCTCAATAAATGATAGACTTAAAAACGGCCCTTTTCGATTTCCCCACAGGGAGATTAATTAATAAATGGGAAGAACACAATGGATTGCGATAAAAACTAAATGGTGGTCCCATTTGTTACAGATTGAGAACTGGAAAACCCTAGAAGACTACAGAGAGAAATAGTCTTATCTAGATCACATTGGATTCTATTTTGCCAATTATAGTTGCTTAGAGACCAGTGAGACACAATTGACGACTAGGGGAAGTCACCAAACTCAAGTTGTCGTGAATGAGAGTTTATTATGTGGTCCGACACTGAGAGTCCGGATACCACACCATTTATATGGGAATACTCGTCGAAAATAAGCAGATGATTGTACGAGTGCCCTTAGTTTCTACCAAAATAAATAACAATTCCTGAAAAAGTAGTGATTAAATCGTCATCTTACTCTTAATTCCTAGCAAAATATGAACAGAGACAATGTTTCTCCCATGAGATTATAGGTGGAAAGATGTATCCAAATATAGTTAGGGAAGGTACTGTCGAAAGTACCGACATCTCCCCTCAGATTTGATTTGAATAAAAAGAATAATCGAATTTGTAAAGACATTAAGATATTATTGCACAACGGATACATTATTGGTCAGTTTTGATATCAAAATCAACTTAAACAAGAAAAAGTCCGAAACTCTTAAGATAAGTGCTAACAATAGTACTACTATTTCCTTTCTTGACTGCGGTTAACTAGTGTGATTGTCCATCCACATTACCGGATGTGAACCAATGAGAATTTGTCTGACTTGAAAGAAGGCGTTTTTAACACTCGCCTCAGACTGAAAGAGGTTTTTATGAAGATTCAGATGGGAAAAGCCGACATTCTGCCGCTATTTTATCGACAGAACTATTAACAATTGCGCTTGGACATTACAATCTCCCCTCAATTTGCAGCTAAAAAGCATTACCGCTACATCACCTCTAGACGCCACCTGACTTAATTATCAATCTGTCTATCTGTTCACTCACGGAGTCTCGACTAATGGCTGCTTTACAGACCGGGCAGACAGCCCGCGCTTTCTTCACTTCCATCCACTGATGCAAGCACGGCCAACAGAAGAGGTGACCGCATCGCGACACTACAGCATCTGTCGCCTGATCCAAACAGATGTTGCACTCAAAATTTCCACTTGTGGAGGTTGAAGGGGTTTGTTGCTGTTCTGCGGAAGAAGAGGTAGAGGGTCCGGCCTCACCCTCTTTTCGATTAACATCCTCATTCCTCGCGGTTCTCCTCTGAGTTCTTGTGGAATCGAGTTGACTGGAAGGCGAACTACCATGTTCTCCTGCAGCATCCATAAAATCAGGACTAAAATATTATCTACAAACAGTAGAACCAATAGAATTATTATAAGGTCAATGACGATATCTCAAGCACATAGACAACAAAAGAAGAAATGTAAGTTACAGTCGAAAGCTGAGTTTTATTTAATCCAAAGAGAGACTACTATATTTGAGAATAAAGCCAGGACTAGCAAAAGCGTAGGGGAAGGGAACAGAGATTACTTGTCGTCGTCGCTGATTTTCAAACTGGCGAAGCACTCGATCTCACAAAGGGCATTGCTGAGAGCTGTGGTTTTGCGACCAAAGGCTTCTGCAAGTTCTGTAAAACCACATGTCAGATCAGAGGCGATTTGCTTGTAGATTGAAGGCGGGATGTCGCTAGAACTTGTTGGCAACCAAGGGAAGGCCTGAGGGGTAAAATAAAGAGAGATGGTGAAATAAATACTAGATCCCATAGAAAGAATGAGGAGAAATAAGGTAGCAAACTTAAGACCTAGAATCCCGCAATTAAAGAATAAACGTCAAATGAACAAATACCAAATCCTATCTCCCAAATCCAAGAAATACATCTCCTATTAGTATTAAGTATTAATCTAAATCCTTCATTGGTAGAGAGATGTACCTCTGATAGGGTAAAGTAGTGAAGTTTAAGATTTTGGTACTGAAAATAATTATTTATTCTTACTGTATCTTTCTTCCTACGATCTTCAATGTTTGAAATACTTTAGGGCATCTCATGGGAAGGCGCGATTATCAAATTATTGAGAAACATAATAGAAACTTATATTTTGTTCAAGTTACTGTAAAATTAGCGTTCACTGACGATCAGAGTACTAAAATAAAATATTTAAAGATTCGTTATGTTCTTACTTAATGGACAAGGAGCCTCTTGGACCCCTTTTGATTACGGAGCAACAATAAGGTATTAAGAAATCAATAACTATATGTTCGATTATTTTCGAAATAACATCATCATGACTAATTTTGGTATATCTGTTATTACATCATTGCATTTAGATACCTTTCCATATAGACTGGAGAAGGCATTAGAACTTAAAAATTTAGGTCAAAAATTGGACCTCAAAACGCTGACGAACAAATAGAAAGTTGATCTATCTCAAGACTGTGGACCAAATTTTAAGCTAGCTTTACCTTACCAGGTATGATAAATTCAGAAATAACCAGAGAAAATGAGGAAAAACATTATTGTTCATTGCTGCGCAAAGTTAGATTGATATATCTTAATTATTTTCGTCCTAAATCATCCAAAAGAAAAGGAACAAAGCCTACTTTATAGAAGATTCCTGAATCCTACGAATTTATAAGAGATATTCCCCTTATCTCTCTGACATCTATAAGCTGATAAAAGAGCTTAGTGAGAAAACTTGAAAAAGGTACCGCTTTCTATCTCTCATACAACAGAAATCATAATTCAAATCAGAGAAAAGAAAAAACTCAACCATATAGATTCAAATGACTAACCGTCAATATATTAAACGATGGTAGAGCAGTAGTTACCTCATTAGCTTCAATAATCGTAGTCAATGTAGCTTTAGCAGCTTCTTCAGCTGTAGCAGTTAACGCTTTGGCTGCCTTTTCAGATGACCAATCCGCCCATGTCTGGCTCAATTCCTGCAGCTTCGCCGCAATATGTTGAATTTGAGGCATTAATATCGTACGAATAACTATTGCGGCTTGATCAAGGTGCTTTGCTACTGGAGAAGTTACCACATTTTGTGTTTTTGTCTCATTTGACTGTTGTTGCTTCTTTTTGCCTTTCTTAGACGATTTGTTCACATGTGACTGGTGCGCCATGCTATAACATCCTACTTATTACAATTCAGTAGAAAACATTTTATAAAAGGAAATTAACGGACCTTCGGGGACGTAACATCGCCACAACGGATGTTGCAAGAACAACAGCCAATGAGAGAGTTTCCAAAGCAACGGCGAGGCCTACGAGGACAGCACTGGGATTGAGAGCATCAGTGAGGGATGAAGCGTTCTGTGGAGGTGATGGAAGACCAGAAATAAAGGAGGATTCGCCCAGGAATTGTAAAAGCGGTTTGAAGAGATTGTGAAGCGATGGGTGGGCGTCAATAACAAGTGATTTACCTACGGTGAAAAAATGGAACAGTTACCTAACTAGTCATAACTTTCCTGGGCTAGGATTTTTGACAGCAATGCATTAAGAAGGTTCAATTTAGACATGCCTGTGATTTGCGATTTTAAATATTCGATATCCAACAATCAAGGTTCAACAGAAAAAAAGATTTTCTGCAGCTATCCACTTCTCTAAATTTATTTTAGCTACAGAATGTCAATAAGAATAAAGAATCAGGATAAACATGGCTGATACAAAAAACACTCAATAGATCGTTGATAGAACTGGTTGCAAAGGATAAGGTTAATTCGAGATCAAAAAATATGCAAATGATCCTAATCTGACAAATGAGAAGGATAGGTGAGATACCTTAGTGAATTATGACCAAACATAATTTGCCCTCAAATAGATTTTTAAGTGAAGGAATGTTCAAAGGGTGCTACAGAAAGCATCAATAGTGAACACCAAAGTTATGAACAACTGTTTAAGTACAATTTCCGAATTTATGCATTATACTTCCTCTAAAAGACCAAATTTAAATGTTATTCGCTCACCAACTTGACTAGAATGCTTTAAATTAGCATTCGAAATAAGCAAATGAGCTGATGAATAAACGCAGCCCATGCAAACAAAAGATTGTACCAAATAAACAATTTAGACAGACAAAGTTAAATAATATTCAATATGTTCACTGAAAGGCGAATTAAAGGATTCCGGTCTTGAAACCAACATTTCAACATAGTTCATGTTGTTATTGAGGTCTGCTTGTGCCTAAAAACCTCATCCATTGAGATTTTTTGGAGAATATGGCTGGAGAGCTTAGCTTAGGTAAGTGGGTGGAAATTGTAGTAGATAGTGGTTGTCAGGAGAGGTTTGAATTCATTTGCACTTTCTAAATCTCATATCTCAATCCGGTTCAAATTCATCTGATTGCAGAAAGTGTGCATCGGAATAGAACAAGTTTAAAGATTGAGCGGTAGAGCAACTCCCATACTTAGTTCTACAGAGCCGTTACTTTGTATAAGCTGTCAAGACTTTTTCTTCTCCGAATAGTCAAGACAGCAGGATGATGCTAGCTTACATGACTTTAACATTGTAGTAAACTTTAACTTAGAGAGCTTATGCAAATTTCTAGCACTTTCAATACGCGTCTTTGTCTTAGTTACCGAATAGCATGTCGCTTCACAACCAGTCGCTAGAAAGGTTTCTAAAACGGAGTCATACTGCGCATTACTATGGAGACAACATCGTGCATACTTGTGTGTTGAGTTCTACTATTACATATTCAGTAGCCAGAACGAACAGTGGTCTATAAATGGATGCTCGAAAACATTTTTCAGATAGCGAAACTTTAGATTACTTTTTACTGGATTTGTAAAAATTATTTCTTGAGGGAATCTCCCCACCCCATTTCTCCGTTCGCTTGCCACTTTCTAGTACACTCAACGTGTTACTGCACTCTAGCGGTCAATGTGTATGTCTGCACTCAGTGAGTGGAATAACCATCACAATAGATTGAAAAATATGGGTCTATACTAGAGCGCCGAGTTCCGTTAGCATATACATAGTAACAAGTGATCTGGACAGTAATGATCAAAGGATGCCTTCGGCTCTAAATTTTCTTTTCTTTTTAGAGAATCTCCTTACTCGATTTGTCTTCAAGAAGTCCAGTAAGGAATTTGAGTACATCAATTCCATTTACGAGAGTTTGATAGAAAGGTCCATGGAAGTAGAAAGACGTCATTGTCGTGGAAGGCAAAGGTGGTGGAGTAGTACAAACCATTTCTGGTATAAAGAGAAGATCTGTATACTAAAATATAAAGCAATCCAAAAGGAAGTTAAGTAAACACAACTTTCTTTACCAGTCTGGTTAAAAGAGAACCTCAATATACATACTTTAAACTTCGAGCTTTCAAATGCAGACGCGACGTCGCCATAAGTGTTTAAATGTGCAGCCAATGCATCCTCCTGTTCATCAATGGTTCTTACAATATCCGCTAGGTTTTTCGTTGAGTGTTCACTGACATTACCAGAGCTGATCATATCGATACAGGGGACAGCTTTCATGACTAGCTTTGAACATGTTCCAATGAGGTTAATTACATCTAAACGAAGGCTCGTCCAAGCTCGCTGGATGGAAAAAATGCTGTGAATAACAGGCAAAATAAACGGAGTATTTAAACAGTAAGCAAGTAGAATTACCAGGTTATCGAAGCTAAGTTTACGATTGTTTTCATCAGGAATCTTGCTAAAAAGGTAGACAGTAAGAAAAGTGATATATAACGAAAACTGCTTCTTTAGATCTTAACTGAAACTGAGGAGGAAACTGAAATAGTTCAATGAAAAGTAAAACTTGATGGGATGAGGTAGTCTTGATCCTGTAAAGTTAAATTAAATAGTGAATATGTAATTGAACTCTCATAACATCAAAATTGAGCACGAAGAACCCGTTTCCCTAAGTTGTACCATACAAAGCTTCATTTTCCATGTGATGGCATAGAAAAAGTAAGTAAAAATATTCAAGCATATTATGAGGGCAAAAAAACTTACTGATAAAACTCAGGAACAACAGAGAAATCTCGATTGTCGTAGATGTTGGCAAGTGCTTCTTTGACTTAAAAGTAGACTTAACGTGAGTTAACTCTTTAATACTAAGATTGGAATTAGGGATAAAGGAACTCACTTCGAGTCACCTCACTGCTGCACTGTCCTATCCGTTCCAGAAAATCGTCGAAACTGAATGAAAAGAAGAGGCAAGATCAGTCTTTTATTTCAAATAAAACACACCCTTATCATCTCGTGATTACGATAATGACGTGTAAATGCAGCATGCACTATTGTAGAAATTAAAATATTCACGGCATTGCACTGAGATTATTAATCTTAAACAATCAACGATGAATAGCAACAGATTTGACAATGAATATCCACTTTCGCTAGTTGGGAACTCAATAAGTTAAACGAAATTAGGGACTAATTTAATAACGAAAAATCCGGCTAACTTCTGAAGAGAAAATGCTAGATCATGAGTGATAGAGCGGTAGCAAGCTTACCAGTTTCAATAGATTTCGATTAGATTTGACTTCAGGGTGATTATTCAGGAAAAAATTCTTCAGCGGACTTAGAAATGATCAAACTCTCAGGTAACAAAAACAAGGCTGAAACCTCGCTGGTTTGCTGTCATTTGAATAAAAGACAAAGTGTTCCAAGAGGAACGGCAATCGATCTTCTTTCTAAGTGTTTTTCTCCCCTTTCTTCAATATGATCAGTGATTTTAAATGATAATCATAATAATTGTGTTAACTAGTACTGAATATCAGAAAAGACTAATTCCCCCTGTATAACAGCAATAAAAATATTCAGAATCTCTTCCGCATAATTAAGACGCTTTGATAAACCACTTTTAATAAAATACAACATTATACGATTCTTTAATCAAATAAACCAGAGGTTACAAGATTCATACCGCTCTCTAAGGTGGGGGTAGCAGAACATGAGTTTCTCAATAAGAGAAACTCCGAGATGCTTTCACTATGTTGACACGAAGTTTACTTATGAATTTACCTGCTTATTTCAACTAACTTGTTCTGTGTAACTAAAAGATGGGAATGATGCCACTATGTAATTATTTTAATTAGGTCAATCCCGGGTTCACGCTTTATTTCGCTAACAAATGGCATTGTACCAGCATGTGAAATACAAACATGCACTTTTAAAAGGAAATATCTATTGAAATCGTCACTTACAATCATCTTTAAACGAAACATTCTTAAGTCTCAAACAAAAGGTTGCAAGTAAATTTTTGCACATTCAAATAAAATGGGTGTAAGTACCGTTTTCTCAAACAAAAAAGACTTACCAGTCACATTTCACCAAAACCTTGTTGTAGATGAGTTCAGCTTGAGCCAGAACAAAAACATCAGTTCTACCGAGCATTTGCAAGAACTGGGTAGTTTCGTGAACAGAGCCGAAGGCATTGCGTCGATATGATCGCATCAAACAATTTTCCATCTCGCGTTGAATACCTCGAACCCGGTTGATTGTACCCTCGTAAAAGCTGACCAGATTGGCGTACTGCTGGTCTGATGCTGAGGAAATGCTGACTAGAGAACGGTTGCCGAATGCTGCCAGGAATGGTCCAGGAGTGATAGCCACATGACTAAAAAGAAGCAAGAAATCGTTGCTGTCATTGTCACATTTTGGAGAATCAATAAGAGTAGAGTATTTATGTATAGTGTAGATCCAATTCTACACTGGAGAATGCTCTACAGCATTTAAATCAGATCTTATTAATTTTCAAGAATATTATTAACGAACAAGTGTCAGGTTAGGGCTCAGAATATCAAGGTCCACTAGTTCATAGCCAACAAGTAAATTGACCAATAAGCGATTAAAACTGGTCAACAAAGGGAGGGAAGAATATAAGATTACAGCACTTTAAAGACCAAAAAAAGAGAAGAGTGATCAAGATATCACCTAAAAGAATGTCATCAACGACTTAAGATTCGAGGGATATCTTAAATGGGAGAAGTACATTTAGCCAAACACATGAAAGGAAAATACCAAAATATGCTCTCACTTCATGACATCTAAGCTAGGCATCCATTACTGTTAATATTAATATTATTAGAACCCATGACAGTGTAAAAAAATTTACAAGTTTAAATCATGAGATAGCATCTAAGCATGTAAAGGATGAAAGGTGGATTTAATGAAGTACGTTAAGAGTTCCACACTATTTGAATTCTGAAAGCTTTAAGTGGTCTTTCTTCTTATAAGAGATACAACTCCTAATTTTCCTTGAATAGACATATTCAAATGCATCTCAGTCTACCGACCTTAAGATAAAATGAGAGTGGCAACTTACCGGCATAAGATGAACCATCCTAGATTTTACCATTATTAGCTTGAGACTGGAGGCATTTTAGAAAGAGAAGGCTCTAATCTTATGTTCCGATAAATTCTCGAGCGCAAATTAAATTTCAAATGGAATCTTGTTTTTATACATTTCTCACATTATTAGCAAAAAAAACTGAACGATTAAATCTGTTGATTTTAAAAATATAGCGTTACTTCTCAATTGCTATACGGACGTTATATTATCCCTTTCCACTCTGTGAAAAGGTTGCTAAATATCAGGAGTCGGTTATTTAACGCAGTTTTCAATATCTACCAGCCCTAAAAAGCGGTGTCTTTTCCTCTTTAACAGACGTCTAAATACTTTGTTGAAAAGTTCAAACGACGTCCATAGAGCTAAAAGGAGAATCCGATTTACGCTAATTGTAAACCAACCAAACCGTAGATGAGAAGCATTGCAAACTAAATTTCTCAGTTCAGATATGCGCTCTGTAACGATTCATACATAATGATTTTTAAGAAATAAAAGCCGTTTGTTCAGTTATGAAACCAATAGACACTGTTTGTTTGACAAACATAAGTGAAGCAAGGTCACTACTCAAGCCAAGATTGCTAGCATTTTTAATTATTTGCAAAGCTTATCTATCCAAAAGCCTTAAAAATGGAATATATCTCACCTCAAAAACTATTAAGATCTAAAGCATAATCAAATAGGACACTTGAAGTCATTGACGTTTGGTCTCGATTTAAACACGTATAAACACTTATTTGAGAGTTATAACACAGAGAAAGGAAATATGTTCGCAATTGAGGATATGCATAAATGACTATAACCTTTAAGCTACACATATAAACAGACAGTGGAACAAATTGAAAATCAGCTGAGAGAACACTACTGTATATTTTCAACATCCCCTTTTACACAAAACGTACATTAACCAAGATCTTTAAGTTATCTAAAGCAAGTATTACAAAATAACAAATTGATGTGCCGAGTAAAAATCAGAATGAGTAATTATAAGATGAAACAGTTTTGACAACTATAATGACTCGACATTAAGATGCAAGGAGAAAAAGACAAATTCTTTAGTAACTTGAGGGTTGGGACATTCAGAGTCTCATCTTTATGCACTGATGATCAATACATGTACATATACAGTCAGAGGTTTGATTCTCATCAACATCCTCACAGTGACTGAAACGACTAATCGTATTCATGAATACCGACCAAAATAGCGGTTTACCATAGATTACATGATGCCTCCGTTCTTTCCAAAATGAGTAATAGAAAAAAGTGATCAATCTGCACATCCGTCAAGTTAGAGGTCGCATGATACAGATGGCAAACCGCATTAGTTAATCCTGATCAACAAGAGTAATAATAGCAGATCTAGAATACTGTAGACCAAAAAGCACGCCATAAGTAGGCCCCGCAACCAAGCTAACCAAAGGGAGCATTGGGGAAGCTGAATCTGAGAGGTAAGTGCTGGTAAGGTGGCCGCTTTCTCTCAACCTTTGTAATCTTTATATTTCGTGATACTTATTTCCATCTTTCATACTTCTTATAGACTTTATGCCTCTTCATATTTAATTGCCTTCTCTGTACATGTGTCTTATCAAATGTCCATCTAGACAACAATTTCTACAATATCTTCCTTCCAGCAGCCTGCCTCAAAGGACTTGGAAGTTTTCAGACAATATCAACCAGAGGATCTGTAAAACAGCTAACCAGTTTGAAATGTAGAGAATCTCTTTCATATTCAGCGCCTTCAATTCTTGCAACAGACGACCAACACAGGCGAGACCACCAAAAGGTGAGAGTATGGCGGCGAGCTTAAGTCGCATGAAGTGATTGGCAGGTGATTGTCTTAGACCAATTTCCGAGAGCCAGTGAGCAGCAAGTAGAATGCGTCCCAGTCCATTCTCCGTCATTTTATCATCCCTAGCCACAGGATCAAGTAGCTCCGACACAGCGAGTTGGAGGAGGCCATCGTAGGCTATCGTCTCCTTAGTGAGGTCCTTTTCATCAGGCAGGGGTACCATGGCGCGTGTTTGGTAGTTATTGATAAGCTCCACCAGGTCTATCGGTACACCATTTGTTCGCGCTAAACGGTAAGCGCATACCTCGGAATGAATTTTGTCATCTTCGCTTAGCTTCTATAAAATACACAACAACATGGCGTCATCAGTAATTGCGTACATACATATGTTCATGACATGCTATGCCATTATCAAGCGTGTCCATAACGTGCATGTCTAACCACAATGCTCGAGAATGGTCATGTCTCAGTGGTGTAGCGGTCAGCATGTAAGTTTATCATTTCCAAGATCTCGGTAATTGAAAAGTGGGGGCGAATTTCTCAATCAGGGAGATTCTATGATGTCATTCCTTAGCCCAAGATAAGTATTCGAAAACACTTCCATATAACTGTGCATCAGTAGGCACAGTGGTCAATTTGCATGTCTGACAAGTCAGAGATCAAGATATTAATACCGATCAATTCACATCCAGTAATGTGGACGGCCAACCGTACTGCTTAGCTCTAGTCAATAAGAGAAGTGGTAGAAAGCAGGTTTCACGGGGCACGTACCCTCTTCTCAAGTCAAGTGCTGTGAATATTTTACATAATGGGTTTGAGAAGTTTCATATAACTGTCACAAGATTTACGAATACTAAAGTTAGACGAATGTGCTAGAAAATACAAGTCAGTTTAATGCTAGTATGTCAGTGGCGTTGCGTGCTTGTCCACCAAGTTAGAAGCTACGGGTTTGACAATTATTCAGGGCAAATGATACTTATTAACATTAGTCTAAAAGGTGATCAAAAATATGGTCAAAATTAGGAAATTTCACTTTGGAGTTCCTTTTCTCAAGCCTATAACTAGAATTCAGTTTCCTTGAGAATCAATACATGAAACGCTGCAGTAACAGGCTTATATGAGATCAGAAGTTCGAAGTGATTTGGATACTGAAAAAATTTCAATAAATGACCGTATGTTACCTTTCTTTAACTAAACATGGACTATAATATTTACCTCTAATCAAAATACAAACCATATGAGATGACCAATCACAGATGGATAATAGAATGCGAGTTCATCAGGTAGAAAATCAATGGTATATACAACAACAAGTTTAATGAAGAACGTACAGGTAACTTTTGATACGCTCCAGCTTCTTTCAAAAGAGATTTTACTAACTAAAGATAAAAAAAATGGCTAGAATCTTTAAAATGATTTACCACGATGTTATTATTAAGATGATTAGACTTACCGAGATCCGAGCGCTGTCAGACTTAACAAGAAGTGGAATAACAAAGGCTAAATCCAAGGAGCCAACTGGTTTTCGGCTAAAATCTCTGAAATAGTCCTTAACAAGTTGGACACAGAAGCTCTCCTCGGCCTTTGGATGTTTGATATCAAGCTTAATTAAATTAGCAGAAAAATCAATCATAGCTAAACGGGGCCCTCGGCTTTTTGGCGATGCTTTTAAATACTTCTCTATCAATTCGAGAACAGTTTTACGTCGACCTTCATCGTCAAAACAGTGTCGAAGCAAAGACTCCCAAGCAAGCCAATTGTCAGCGTCTACATCCAACAATTTCTCTGAAATTTTGACCATTTCAGCCCAGTTACCAAGATGGGAATTAACTTTTAACAAGAGTGGGTTGTAATCATGGTCATAGTCCAGAGTATTAAGTAGTCCTAGGGAAGAAATGCGAGTAATATCAAATTTAACGCTTACCAATTAGTTTCTCATCATTTAAAAGTTTGTTAACTTCTTCAAACTTATTTAACCGAAGGAGGATTGAGAGGTAAACAGAGAAATCGTCATGAGACGTGAAATGCCCGTCATTTAAAGCTTTCACTAGCATCTTTTCGGCCAAAGGGAGGAATAAGCGAGTGGCTGAAGCCGCATCTTTTTCACCTTGAAGCATAGTGCTAAGAGCCATCCAGAATTTGTAGCTTCGGTCGGAATTATCAATTTGACACAACTTCCGAGCAGTGGCTTGCTGAGCATTAAAGTTACAGGAGCGAACATAAATGTAAAAGAGGCCTAAATGAAGATCTTTATTTTCAGGATACTTCCTCAAAGCGGATTTAAGATAAGACTCCAGTGTTTCCTCTAAGTTTATGAAAGATTAAAATTTCAGTCACACCTTTTTTCAATTCGCGGAAAAATATAGATAAAAACTGCAATGTATCCCTATCAGCAGGCGTTCCCTGCATCACTGAAGTCATTAGTTCATACGCCTCGGACAATTTAGACGATCTCAAAAGAATAAGAGCTTTTAAAGCCTGAAAATAAATGGTAAAACATAACTTACGTTAGCTGAGGGCGATTTTGGATTCTTCTTAAGTGATTTATTTATTTCAGTAATTGCACGTTTAGTATTTTTATATTCGAGAAGTCCTAATAGAACATCAATGATAACCATAATAAGTCATACCAAAGGCTTCATGAAGTCTCTCATCGTTAGACTCCAACTCAGCAAACATAGCAAAAACCAGCTAAAAATGCACCGCCTAGGGAGATATCGAATTCCCCGGTTAAATTGCCCATATGCAAAACCAAATTTACAATTTCTGAAAGTTATATTTGAATTAAATTTTTTTAGAAATATATTTTTTTTGTATGTGGAAATATAAAAACAAGTTTTATTACTTTAAATAACTTTTTTATTTTTTATTTATTTTATTTTGCTATTTAATTTTACGTTGTTTTTCAATTTATTACCCGTGGTGTGTTACGGCCTTACCTCAAAATAACGCCATATTGCTGCAGCTGATCTTGTCTTTTCTTCTATCCTCTTTTTATCCATATTATCCAATCCTTTGAAATCTAGCACGCCTTCCTATTCTTTGATCGTCTTACTCGATTATATCTCTTGATTTTAGGAAAGATTTACATGTGATCGAATGTCAGACGGGTCTAAAAGATTGATTAAATGCAGACCTTCGAGTTTTGTATCGAGAGATTGGCAGAACTCCCGTGTGAGGTAAGCCCAATACTACTAAATGTTAATCATTTATCTGATATCTAAGCCATAAAGTTTTTTTTGCGACTATCTTAGTTACAGTTATTTTTCCTTACAGATTCACTCATAATGAAATCGAACGCAAGCGTCGTGCAAGACTCAAATCTGAGACTGACTTTCTTCATCAACAACTCCCTAAGGCCGTATATCGTGACAAACTTGCTATTTTTAAGGCTGGCACAGACTTACTTCTGCATTATTCAAGTAAATTGTGCGTTCGGATTTTTATTATATTACATTATTTTTAGATTTGGGTGGCTTCGAAGCACGCAACTTAATTCTTACGGACAACGAATATTCAGAATGTATACTAGAGGTATGTTTGAAATTAGTAAAACCAATCTTTTAGAGCTTTGACGAAGGATTTGGTATAAGGATTCGATGTGAGGACGGTGCGATTTTACAAGCCACCAAAAATTGGGAAAAATGCCTAGGCTCCGAATTTGTAATTTTTAGTCTAAAGTTTTGAAATTTTCTTTTATTATCAAGTTCTTATAAGCCTCTTTCTCTCCCTTTAGGCTCCATTGATTGGCAAAACCCTTTATGATCTCATTGTTCCGACGGAGCTGACAGAGCAAGTTCTTCGTGACAATCTTTTCCTCTCTTCTGATGACCGTGAGCAAGTATCAAGTGGACGTATGTTTGATCAAGATTGTTATTCTGATTTATCGAGCTTTCTAAAACGGTAATCCCTTTATCAGAACCAGTAGCTCGGTCGTTCATTCTTCCTATTGCTGACAAACCAAATTCTTCACTTGATTTCACTGAAACCAATCATCGGCTTCTGGATTGCTGTGGCGACATCGGTGCGTTTTAATATGATTTAATACATTTTCTCTTTTTTTTGAGTGGCATTAGGTACCATGCATTTTTGTTAAGTCTGAGTCACGAAATTGGAAAACTTTTATAGTCTTGATTGAAATGTCATATGGCATTGATTAATACTGATCAACTGTGAAGTGGTTGTTAGTTTCTCAATCAAGAGTGAATAATGATCTTTTTCTTGTGTTAATGATGGCTATTGGACAAGAGTGTTCTCTGATGGACTCGATAATCAGTATATCCTGATTTGTTCTATATTGATATCTGGTTTATACGCAGAAAAGATATTTTTATATCACTAACCTCACTCTGTGTCATCGGTGTTATGGAAATAATTTTTGTACTGCTGTTAAGATATCTAATCCAAGCTTTTTGGCACATTCGAAAGAAACTCGCAAGCTTCACCTCTAGAGCATAGCATTGTCAAGCGTTGGATTCCCACACACACATCTGGATATGTAAGGCCGCTTGTGAAGAACCGCCGACGCCTTGAATGGATAACCGGGTAGACAATCTTTTACTACATATCCATACCTATATAAGTAAAAGTTATTTTCTTAATAGAAAAATAACCGTTTGAGCTAATAGTCTACTCTCTTCCCTCCCCCTCTCCCCCTAATGCCTGTAGTGCGTAGTTGTATAACATAGTAACTAAGGCGTTATAAAAACTACTTTATAACGCTTATCCTTCTATCCAAAGTGAGTGTTGGCAAACACTTTCGTAAGTGTTTTTGAGAGTTGTTGTTATCCATGACATTATTTTCGCGGAAAGAGATCTTAATTTTTTCTTTTAAAAGCCTTCCTGCAGAACTTTATCTTCTTTTTTTCCTTCTTTGTTTATGATAAATGTCTGTTTTGATTAAGAAGGGTGGCTGAAAGTGGATTTCTCATCAGTGGGGCTCAGAGATGCTATTCTTCCTGTCCAATATAGGTGTTCGAAAACTCCTCTCGACGAGCGTAGAAATCCCATTTATCTTAATTACATATCGGCTGGTGGTGTTTTAAATACTTGAATCTGAATGGAAAACAATCTGCAGAGCGGAATACTTGAATTAAATTTTTTTGCATACGTGCGCTTTTTTCCGTATTTTCAGGAACTGTGAAATTAATCTTATGTATAACAGCTGGCAATAATTAGAAACCGATTCAAGTACAGACGAATGTGTGCGGGTAATAGTAACGCATCCAGGCACGTGAATATATATGTATAAAAAAATTTAATAAGAATATTACATTATTTGTATATTATTATATATTATGTAATGTATTTTACAATAGTACATGTTATTATACTCTATTATTCATTGACCTGAATGTCATCCACAATCTATACTAATCTGTCTTCGAGATATTTATGATGAGAATCATATTCCCTTCTATAGGAAGCTAATGAATAAGTTAAATTTAAAAATAGTAAAATACTCTCAAATCATTATCCTTCAGTTCACGTTGTTAATGAACAAGAAAATGTCACAAACCTTAGAGATCAATTCCTCTTCTTCCCTTACATGATGGAAACAGTAGAGTATATATTAATCTTATCATTATTACCCTTATTTTAATCCTGGGTTAGACTTTTCCTTCTATATAAAACAAATGGTCTTCATTGACTAGTGTTTTTCTTCAAACAGGTTCCCATCGCATTAAGCCTTATTAATAATCTGTGTCTTTTTTAATTTCTTAGTAATGTCATCAATAAATTCAAACTCCGCTGAGACCGAACCCGTCCTACAGGTAATTTGTTATCTTATAGAAGATCGCCCATCAAATACGAAAATGCCTTCTGAAGGGAAACTCTTTTCCCTTCGACTTCAACCTGATTCATATTTAATAGTTGAGTTTCAAGGACAGTAAGTTGAGCCGTGTTAGTAATTTAAACAATCATAGAATGATTCCTATTAAAATTTTTTCTTATTTAGATCTCTCCCTGCCGGCCTACAATCAGAAGACATCCTCGGTCACTCTATAATCGATCTCACTGCACCAGAATCTCGATCAATTACTGGAGCAAATCTTCAAATTGGTGAACAGCTTTTACATATGTGTATTTAAACAAAAAAGACCTATAATAACTAGCTTTTCTATTTTAGCGGAACGAACAGGCGAAGTGAGATTCAAATTCCGTCTGGAGAGCTCGACTGAAGAATTTTTGGTTGTAACTAAAGCAATCACCGTCTGTGATTGTCTACATTGTCTAGTTGCGGATTTTTATCCATCTCAACACTAACTATTCTTCCTTTTTTATATTCTCGTAGTTTATCGGTATGACTTACAGATCCTGTGCTTTTATTTAAACAATAACTTTATGAGATTAAATGCGTTTTATTTAGGGTACTAATAGAAAAAATAGAACATTCAAACTTGGCAATTAAAGTGGTTCCTAGTCCGCAGTTAGTAGATCTAAAATTTCGGGATCGAAGCCCGCGTTCTGAATGAGGAGGGCCGGATCAGGTTTGGGTTCGTCAGCGTATTCAATCCACTCGACTAGTGCAGCACGAGCCGCCACCTTGTACTTACTAATTGCGTCCTTCATTTTCTCGATTCGACCCTAATTTTCGGAGATGATTAAAAGATAAATACCAGACTTACCTCATCGTAAATTTTTAGAAGTAGTTCACATTTTCTCTTGATCTCTCTTTTTTCTTCTAATATTTGCTGAGTGGGATCTAAACATGACATAAATTTGTGCTTGACTATACTGATTAACTGACGTCTTCTAGCGTTCATAACCAATGGATAATGAGTGACGGGGAAGTTTAACTGGTTAATGAAAGAAAAAAAGGGCAATTTTACTCATTGATGGGGCTATCTTTTTGACATTAGTTAAATTAGCAGCCGGAATACAATTCTGATTTCCAGAAGTCTTATTTAAGTGATACTCTTTTTTCAGAGTATAAATTAGAAAGAAGGCAATTGGATTTGAAAGATATTTAACCAGATGAAGGGGAAAAGCTAACCCAGACTCTACGAAAGAGTGCGTAATTTTAAGTGGTTAAAACAAAACACGTGCATTGATAAAAGATAACAGGCGAGGAGTAAATGAGTTTTCCTTGAAAATTAGCATAGTCTATTAAGGTTTATATTGGGAACAAACTATGTTATTTTTTACAGATAAGTGTACAGAGCAACATTTAATTTAATTTATGCTCGTCCGAGTAGTTTTCTTCTTCCTATTTTGAGGAGAGGGTATGCACCTTACATTCTATTAATTGAAATATTCTGACTTGCCCAATTAATGTTTGCTTGGATTATTTGCTTAATTTACCTTTTTAATAGTTAATTTCATGTTATTCCTGGTACATTTACCGTATAGAAACGTCGCAAAATAAGTCATATAATAGCGTTTTTTTCACTTGAGAGGTAAACTGAGATATAAATTTCTCCTTTCTTCCTCTTCAATTCTTGATGTAGAATATTTTGTCTCAAGCGAGCTAATTTAGATAAAATATTCATTATGCCAGTTTATGAACTAATCAGGATTAATAACCGCAAAATGGTATCCTATAAAAACCAAGCTAATTATAATCAAACTGATACATATAAGAAAAAAATGATTACAACATAAACAATGACATAATTTACTCAAGATGATAAATAGTAGCAAAGAAATGCGACTATTTTAGCTGGTTTATACCAAAATTGATATGCTTTTTGGTTAACACAATTTTAATCCAAGCGTAATCTCAGGTTATGCTACGAACGGTTGAAAATAGATTGGCAATTGCAGTGTAACATTTAAGAGATATTGTCTTGATTACCTTAATATCTTCACGGTGGGTAGATTGCTCTCTTACTTAGTCCAGTCAATTCATCAGTAATAAGGATCTGTTTGAAAGATACACAATATATAACAATCGACAAAATATTCAATTAACCCGGAATTTTGATAATATATTGAGTCAATAATATGGAAGTTAATGGGTACATTTAGAACTATTTAATTCGGATTCACTGAAAACAACCTCCCTTTTAACCGACAGATACCTTTGTCGCATTCATAATATTATCTGAACTTTAATGAAAGGTATTCATTAGTAGATCCCAGCCTCGGTATTTATTTCATTAAGTTCCGATTATTTGAAATAAGTCCCGTCTTACTGCGTCAGGCAACATTTTTTAATATATTCACAGTCGGATGCTGAAAATTTCTATGTATGATATATCTTTATTCTAACAAATTATAACGACTAATATATCCTAAAAGAGTTTTCAGAAGGACAGATATCTGGCATTTTAGTTTCTATCCCGTATTTATTCTTCAAGCTATTCCCTTATAATCCCTTAAAATCTGCACAACGATAAAAGGATATAAAGAGAAGTATGTTGAGACCATCAGATTTATTGGTAGAAAAATTGGAAGGGAGATGAAAAGATCCAGTGATCGGTAGATGTTTGTGATTGCGAAGCTGAATTAGGAATCCACAGTAGCACCCACACTTTCAGTATGACTGTTTATAAATCACTGGAAAACAAGGTAGATGGATCAATCAATTTAATGCAGAGGGTCTTGGAAGAAATTGCAGTTTAGTGCGTACACTTACGGATAGCGGAAGTGGTTTAATATCCGAAATATAAATAAGGCATGCGATGGTGCAAGGTAGTCCTAAAGAGAAAAAAATAGGACGATCTTACATTATATAATGACGCTAGGTCTACTGGGGTCGTATCGATCGAATAGATGGAATAAGTCAAGTCACCCATATCGTCGGATCAGTTCGAGGGTGGCAGACAATTAGTATGTTAGGTATATATACAAAACGTTTCTTTGTTAGGCGTCAGTTATGTCTCGTCGTCGATGTCTCGGCAAAATGATCAGCACCTGTTTAGATATCTATATACAAACGCGCAAACACACAGCGGAACCGTCTCTGAACATTGTAATGGAAATCTTATCACCAGCCAATCATTTCTAGTCGCCAGGTGTTGATAGACATCTGCTGCCTATGGCACCATTCATCCGAAGAGTCACATACTGCTAGAAGTAATGATAATAATTTTCTCCCGTTCTCAATATTTCACCCATTAATAATAATGTAATTTTCTTCTTTTTTCCTACCGATGTGTTAAGTTGCTATGTTACTAGGTACCCCAGATTGACTTGTTCTGAGAGATTACTACTGAGACTTCTATTCCGTTACGTTATAATAATTACTTTCTCTATTTTTGCAATTATGAGACTGATTCATTCACCACAAGGTCAAAGTAGATCACAAAGTGGATAAATCGGACGTTTAAACATGAAGTAAAAATGACCTTTCTTATCTTTACCCAAAGTGGAGGAAATCTTGACTATACTTTCAATATTTTAGGCGAAGATGCAAAGTCGGAAATCTGAAAAGATTTTGGAATTTACTAAGGGGCCAGAGTTTTACTACACTTGACCTAAATCTCATACGTTCGTGTATGGCTTGGCGCTCGACCTACTTCAGAACGGAAATGAAGCCTTCCATGAACTTTTGAAAACTCAGTTACAGATGTTGAGAGGAAATATATCTTTCGATTGCAAATGATCTAAAAGTAGTTGGTCAATTTAAACAAGATGAGTTAATTGTTTTTGAATGTAAGGATTTTGATTTTGACTTGGTAGGTCAAAGGATGGGCACTCTTAATCCAAGGCATTCCATGTTAACATAGGGATTGGCACTCCAATGATACCTGCAATTTTCTATTGCACTCAGAACAGAGAGCGATTATTTCTCATGCATGAAAAATCGCAGGAGAAATATATAAGTTGTGAGGTAATTTAAAGACAAAGTCTTCTAGCGTCCACTGGAGTAGGCGTTCACATCACTTGACTTGAGTAGAGAGAAGATTTTCTATCACACCTTTTGTTGACCAGAATTAACTTGTGGGTTTGGCCTTCCACATCACAGGGTATGCACTGATGGACAATAACCCCGTGATCTCTGACTTGGCTGATATTGTAGCGGCTAAGGGTTAACAGCAGATGAAGAAAAAGGACACCAAGGATTGTGTTAGAGAGGATGTATTGAACAAGATTCGGTACAAAGTCTTAAAGGAAACGTAGCGGCTTGGAAGAGCAGCGGGTATGTCCTGACAAGGACACGACCAGCTAGCTTACGCGAATTCTTACCAGACCATGCCTCCGGTGTATATATGGTCTTAGAATCTCATTTCAAAAATAATAACATACGGAGCCAAACTAGCAAATTTCATACCCTTATCGAAGCCATTCCGCCATCTCTCGTCGTTCATTTCGCAAATGTCATCCAAAAGCCTTCTCAGAACCCCTACGACGACCTTAAAGCAGCTATCCTACAACACTCCCAACCATCTGCTGCCGAAAGGGTAGAAAAGTTACTTCAACAGGAGTGCTTTGGCGATTTGAAACCAACAGCATTACTTAATAGAATGAAACTGCTAGTACCCGGAGAATCTTTTGACACGGATTTCTGGAAGTTATTATGCTTTAAAAAGCTTCCATCCTACATACAGCCTATCTTGGCAAACGCTCTCAGAACAGAACCTATAGAAGCACTGGCTGATATGGCAGACAATATATTCGAAACTGTTGGACCCCCACGAATTGAGGAAATCCCCCAGACCTCACACCTTACCCCAA